>JARHVA010004020.1:1270000-1307500 GCA_037957365.1 Torreya grandis
TGTGTGTGTGTGTGTGTGTGTGTGTGTGTGTGTGTGTGTGTGTGTGTGTGTGTGTGTGTGTGTGTGTGTGTTTATTTGTATGTATGTATGTACTTTTGGGTGGTGAGGGGAGATTTTTTAATCCAAAAATGACATGAAAATTGATCTAGCTTGTTAATTCAAGTCATGGTAGAGGTCAAAGGTAATGGAAGGAGGTATACAACTTTGAGTTTACTATTAACTTAGAGGTTACATGTCATAGTAATGGAATTTGCTTCTACAAAATATTGACTAATTTAGACAAATATCATAATTAAAGTGGATAGTATTTACTCTATTTGTAATAATGTGGAAATGGTTATGAACAAAATCTATAAATTCAAATTTTGATGAGAAGCCCAAGACTCACTGAAGATAGTGATTACCTAGTCCTCAAATCTTTGTTTTCTTTTTTTGAGTTTTTATGATAGTGAGAATCCTATCACTCACTATAGATAGATATTTATTTACCTAATTTCATATATGATGTGCTAATGAAAATCATAGATTTCATTAGAATTGAACATGAATAGATGAATGTGTTCCTTTATGTGTCAGTGAGTAGCTCAATACTCACTGAAAGTGAAAATTGGAATAGAAAAGTGTGTCCTTTTTTTACATATGTGTTAGTGATAATCCCACCAATAATTGAAATAAAAAGTGTAAATGGTGAAAACATTTCTCTAACATTTCAAAGTCACCAACAAAACATACAACATGCCCCTCTTTGACAAGGCTTTGATATAAATTTAGTCACCAATGTCCCTATTGGTGAAAAAATTATATAAGACAAAGATATCCTATCAACTATACCAAAAATATGAAAGACATAACCTATAACATTCTAAACAAACCTATTTAACTTATTTACATCTATTACAAGAGGTTTTATTGATCAGATAGTACAGGTAGGACCATAAGGCCTAACATCCTTAAACAAGGCTAGGGGCTTATAGCCTTATTTACCCTATATTTTGACCATAAATACTCTTATACTCTAGATAACAACAAACTCTAAATTTATCCAGACACTCATTAAAGAGTTACACAACATATCCAAGTTTCATCTAGGTTTGTTTTGTATGGAATGGTAATATTATTCACTGTGATAGACCTAATTAGGTATATAAAGCACCCTATTTTGAATTTATAATGAACATGGAGATGATCTAGACATTATAATTCATAGGGGAGATGTGTAATAACATTTTACACCCATCATAATCATAAACTATTCATACTTTAACCTTAAAACATCATTTAATCCTTTTATCTCAGTTTACTTGTGTAAACAGGGCCTAAGAGTAAATATGATCTAGAAAGCACACTTGCCCATGGAGTTGAGTCTTAAAACATGGATCAGTAGACACATATACTGGTAGAACCAAGATTTTAAAATTTTAGTAATTTTCACTATACCATTTGTCAAAACAAGAATGCCCTAGTTAGGGCCTAGTTTGTGCAAAAATGAAGCTACTAAATGCATCATAGGGTTTCAAGACTCCAAATAAATTTCATTGAGATTATTTTTGTCTCATATAAGTGTCTTATCACTCATATTGAGTATAATATTCCTTTAAACCTTGACTTTCAAACTCATACTTGCTACCATGTTTGGTTTACAGTTACAGTCATGGAGAAAAGCATTAACAAAACACTAGATTTTTCCCTTCCATGCTCCATATCTTCATTAAACATTTAAATAATCATAATACATATGGTTTTCATTGAATTAATCACCCAAATAGACTAAAAACCAAACTTAGACTCCAAATCTCTATCCCTAGTCTCATACAACTAACTCCCAAAATGGAGTTAACATCTTTTCTAAACAAACAAGATCTTAACCACCCTAAATTTTGCCTAACTAAACTGAGATCACATGAAATATGATATCCAAAACTATTTTTGATTAAAATCCACACAATCTTGGCCTTTAGACATATTTATCCTTATTACATGCTCACAAGGTACATATTTGCAAATTTAAAAATTCAAATACCACAATTTTGGAAGGAAAACCATTTAACACACCTAGACACTCTAAAACTCAAAAAACAACATGAAAAACATGTTCATATCATGAGTATTCTCTTAAATCATTCTTCCAAGGAGCAAAATAATTTTTCTTCACTTCTTGTTCTTCATCAACTCTTCCATACTTGTGCCTAGCTTGAGGATATCATTCGCAGTAAACCATGTTGCATCTTCAACTGGTAAGTCCTTCCACTTGGTCAAGTACTACAAATATTCATTATCTCTTATTTTCTTGAGCACTTTCTTGTCTATAATACTCTCAACCTCTGTTGGTACTTCCTTTGGTAGTTGTTGCTCCCATTGGACAACTTCATCAACCCCAATTTCAGACTCTTCAAATGATTGTTCTTCACCTTTATAGGGATATAGATCTATAAATTTTGGAGATAATACAATCCATTTTGGTAATTCAATCTCATATGCATTGTTTTAAAACTTCCTCATCACCTTGTATGGACCAATATTATTCACTTTTAGCTTGTTATATTCTCTTTTAGTGAATCTTTCTTTCCTAAGGTGGGCAAGAACAAGGTCTCCAGCACTAAAATTGACCTCTCTCTTCCTTTTATATTCTCTTAGCTTGTAATTGGAGAGATTCCAATCCATTTTGGCAGTTTAATCTCATATGCATTGTTTGAAAACTTCCTCACCACCTTGCATGGACCAATCTTCTTCACTTTCATCTTGTTATATTCTCTTTTAGGGAATATTTCTTTTCTAAGGTGGGAAAGAACAAGGTCTCCAACACTAAAATTTACCTCTATATTCCTTTGATCTACTCTTAGTTTTTACTTGATAGTGTTTTCCTCAAGTTTCTTCTTCACTTACTCACACAAGTTTTGCATGGCATTGGCAAACTCTTCTGCATCAACACTTCTTGCTTCCATCTTACCTAGATCTCTCAACTCATATACACCCCTAGGATGTATTCCATACAATATTTGAAATGGTATCATTCTTATATTTTTATTAGGAGAATAATTATAGGCAAATTGATCTTATGCAAATACAAGATCCCATTATTTTGGATGCATGCTTACCAAACTTCTCAAAATGTTATCAAGGCTCTTATTAACAACTTTAGTCTAACCATAAATTTTTGGATGGTAGGCTAAGTTGAATCTAAAATATGTGCCCAAATTCTTCCATAACATCCTTCAAAAGTGCCCAACAAACTTAGTTTCCCTATCTAAAATAATGCTCCTAGGGAGCCCATGAAATCTTACAATCTCTTAAAGGAACATATTGGCAATCTTAGTAGCATCACTTGTTTTTGAAAATTGAATGAAGTGATCCAATTTTTAAAACCTATCAACCACTACAAATATATAATCATGAACTTTTTGAGTTATTGGCAAACCAAGTATAAAATCCATACTTACTAAATCTCAAGGCCTATTGGGAATTGGTAGTGGCTTGTACAAACATGCATTTTTATTGCTTTCCTTGGCATGTTGGCATAATTTACATCTTTCAACAAAATTATTGACATCATAACTCATTCTTGGCCAATAATAATGAGAATTCAACTGTACTAATGTCTAATGTTGCCCAAAATGTCTTAACAAGGTACCACTATGCTTTTTCTTCAACACATTATCTCTCATGGAACTCTTGGGTATGCAACGTTGACTGCCCCTAAAAATAAAACCCTATTGGATCATGAATACATCCAAGTACTCCTATGAGCCCATACTATATTCATAAAATATTCATATGGTTCCTTAAAGTCTAAATCTTCCTTATACATTTCTTTCAAATCTTCAAATCCCAAGATGCTTACTTGAGATTCATACATGATTAGATTCCTCCTACTTAGAGCATTTTTAAACTTGTTAGATTTTACCTTATTGTGATTAATAGTGAATTTCAAAATTTGTAAAAATTCAATCCATTTTATATGATTTTGACTCAACTTATTATGATTGCTAATGAACTATAAGACATAATTGTTAGTGAACAAAACAAACTCTGTAGGCAAAAGATAGTGTTTCCATTTCTTCAAATATTGTACAAGAGCATAAAACTCTTGATCATAGGCTAATTATCTTTTCTTATCATCACTTAGGTTCTCACTAAAGTATGCTATAGGATCCCCATCTTGGCTTAAGACAACACCTATGGTAGTCCCACTAGCATCACATTCCACTTGAAAACGTTTATTAAAATCGAGCAAAGTTAGGATTGTTTCTTTAGTTACCTTCTTTTTCAAAAATTTGAAACTCTTATAAACAACCTCATTCCATCAAAAACTTCTTTTATCACCCTTGATGGTATCTATCATTGGAGTAACAATTTCACTAAAATTACTTATGAGTTTCTTATAGAAGCTAGCCAAACCATGAAAGCTTCTTACCTCAAATGTGATCTTGGGTATAGACCACTAAAGTATGGATTTTATCTTCTCCTTATCCATCTTCAATCCTTATTTTTAAATCACAAATCCCAAGTAGATCAATTTTGCCCTAAATAACCTACACTTTTTCACATTGATTATTAATTTCTCTTCATGTAGCTTACTTAATACCATCCTCAAATGTTTCAAATGATCTTCCTTAGTTTGAATAAAAACAAAAATATCATCCAAATACACTATCATAAAATTACCAGTGAACTCCTTAAGCACTTCATTCATTAACCTCATGAAGGTGCTTAGTGCAGTAGTTAGTCCAAATGACATGACTAACCACTCATAGAGTCCATCATTGGTCTTGAAGGCTATTTTACATTCATTACATTATTTTAACCTAATTTGATGGTAACCACTTTTCAATTTTATCTTAGAAAAATATGTAGCTCCACTCAAACAATCAAGTAAATCATCAATTCTAGGAAATGGGAATCTATACTTGATAGTGATTTTATTGATTACTCTAGAGTCTGTACACATCCTCCAACTTCCATCCTTATTAGGAATCAACACTATATTAAAAACACAAGGAATTAGACTCTCTCTTACCAATACTTTGTTCAACAATTCATGGAATTGGTGCTTGATTTCTTCATTTTCCCTTGGTGTCATCCTATTGGTAGCCTTGTTTGGAAGATTTGCTCCTAGAGTCAGGTCTATGTGATGGCTGATGCTTCTCAATGGTGAAAAATCACTAGGAAAATCATATACTACAATGTCAACATACTCATTTAGCATATCTTGTATTTCTAGAGGCAAATCAAGTAACTTAATACTAGTGACTACACTTCTTGGCTTATCAATCACATCAAAGTTTACCTCTTCTTTATTCATTTGATGTAAGAACTATTTACCACTCATTATTATCACTTTATAATTTTTTTCATATAGCATAAATAGTCTCTTCTTTCAAAGGTGTAAGTGTATGCTTGATCCCATCCTTCTCAAATGTGTATGTGTTCTACCTTCCATCATGTATGGGCCTTTTTGTCAAATTTCCAAGGCCTTCCAATTAGGTTATGACACACATCCATGGGCATAACATCACATACAATATAATATTTATATGTTCTTATCTAAAAATCTACTTTATATTACTCAAAAAAAATTTGTGTCCTTTTTGCAGCCAAGAGACTTGATAAGGTGTAGGATGTACCTCCTTCTTCAAGCCTAATTTCTCCACCATCTCAGTTGAAACAAGATTATCTATACTCCCACTATCTATTATGACCTTACAACACTTTCCTTGTATCTTGCATGTAGTCCTAAACAAATTTTTCCTTTGTGGTGGTTCCACAATTTCCTTATTAGGATTTAAAAATATTCTTTTCATTAAAAGAGACTCATCTTCCTTTGGAACATCTTCATGAGTTGTTGTTGGTCCTTCAACTTCTTCTTCACCTTAGGCCACATGAACACCTCTTTCATGGCTAGTAGAAGTATTCTATAGACATTCATATGCTATGTGTCCTACATATTTATTACACCTAAAGCATTTGTCCATGAATCTTCCTTTTTCTCTTTGATATCCTTGGTATGATCTTCTTCCTCTTGGTGTATAGCTACCTTTTGAGATTTGTTATCTTTTGGCCTCTTCTTGAAATGTTTCTAGATGTCTTTTGCCTCCTTGTGATCCTCTACCTCTAATTGAATTTCCTCTTCCTCTTTAAAAGGAAGTTTGTTTCATTGTAATCTTCTCCTTAGCTTTCAAGGCAAATTTGTATGCCTCTTCAATTGTACTGGGTGTGAGAAGGCTAATATCATCTTGGATAACAAACTTATAACAATTAGTATACCTTGATACCTTTTATATATCATCCTCAATATGGATTGATCTTATGGATAGCTTATAGAACTCTTTAGTGTATTCCTTTATAGACATGTATTTTTGTTTCAAATTTTGTAATTACTTGAAAGGATTTGATTGATAATTTAAGGGCATGAACTTACCTTTCATTTTTGATACCATTATATCCTAGCTTATAATCTTTGTCTTTTCTTTTCTCTTCCTTTTCTCTTACACTCCATCCCACCATAAAGATGCATGGCTCTTTAATCTTGTCATGACATACTTGAGTTTCTTATCATCTTCTTCTATTCCTTCATATTCAAAGTACTTATCTAATGCATTGATCCAATTAATCAATTATTCCACAATCAAGTTTCCTTCATACATTGGAACCTCCATCTTTGGCTTTCAATTCACCTTTATAATGGCTCTGATTAACCTCTCTTCAGTTATATCATATTCTACCACAAATTATTCATTTGGTGGCTCTTCTTCTCTGTCACTAACTTCACCCATATTATCACCACTCCTTTGAGCCATATTTATGTCTCACAACTTGGCTTGTATGTTCCTAAATTCTTCTATTATTACCATCTATCTTGTTGGTCTCCTTCCTCTAGCACTACCTCTATTCATTACTCTCATGGCCATCATGGAATCTTACCTCTCTTTCACATTCTTCCTCCTTTGATTTGGATCTTAGATTGTGCACAATCCTTTAGCTCTGATACCAAAATGGTGAAAACACATCTCTAACATTTCAAAGTCACCAACAAAACATACAACTTGTTCCTCTTTGACAAGGCTTTAATATAAATTTAGTCACTAATGTCCCTATTGGTGATGACATTATACAAGACAAAGATATCCTATCAACAATACCAAAAATATGAAAGACATAACCTATAACATTATAGAAAAAAATATTTAACTTATTTACATCTATTTTAAGAGTTTTTATTGATCAGATAGTACAAGTAGGACCATAAGGCCTAACCTCCTTCTTGAATAAGGCTAGGGGCTTATAACCCTATTTACCCTATCTTTTGACCATAACTCCTCTTATAATATAGATAAAAACAAAATATAAATGGATCTAAACACCCATTAAATATTTACATAACATATCCAAGTTTCATCTAGGGTTGTTTTGTACAGAATGATAGTACTATTGATTGTGATAGACCTAATTAGGTCTCTAAAGCACCTTGTTTTGAATGTATAATGAACATGGAGATGATATAGACCTTATAATTCATATGGGAGATATGTAATAACATTTTAAACCTATCATAATCATAAAATATTCATACTTTAACCCTAAAACATCATTTAACCCTTTTATCTTAGTCTGTGTGTGTAAACAGGGCCTAAGAGTAAATAGGATCTAAAAATCACACTTACCCATGGATATGAGTATTTAAAATTGGATAAGTAGACACATATACTGATAGAACCAATATTTAAAAGTATTAGGAATTTTCACTATACCATTTCTCAGAATAAGAATTCCCTAGTTAGGGCCTAGTTTGTACAAAAATGAAGCTATGGAATGCATTATAGGGTTTCAAGATTATAAATATATTTCATTGAGCTTATTTTTGTCCCATCTAAGTGTATAATCACTCAAAATGAGGAGAATAGTCCTATAAACCTTGATTTTCAAAATCATGCTTGCTTCTTTGTCTAATTTACAGTTATAGTCATGGAGAAAAGCATTAACAAAACACTAGATTTTTCCCTTCCAAATTCCATATCTTCATTACACATTTAAATAATCATAATAAATATGGTTTGGATTGGATTAATCACCCAAATAGACTTAAAACCAAACTTAGACTCCAAATCTCTATTCCTAATCTCATACAACTAACTCCCAAAATGGAGTTAACATCTTTTCTAAACAAACAAGATCTCAACCACACTGTATTTCACCTAAATAACATAAGATCACATTTAATATGATCTAAAAAACTATTTTTTATTAAAATCCACACAATCTTTGCCTTTATACATATTTGCCCTTATTACATGCTCATGGAATACATATTTGTAAATTTAAAAATTTGAATACCACAATTTTGGAGGGAAAACCATTTAACACACCTAGACACTCTAAAACTCAACCAATAACATCACAAACACATTCATAACATGAGGATGCTCCTAAATTAGTAAACATACCTATTCATGCATTTCATCACTAGTAGTAGAGTGGATATATTTGGTGTGTTTTTCAACATATGTGTATTTTTTGATGTAATTGTTTATTTCTAATATGTGTGGTGGGTTCCTTTCCTTATGTGTGCATTAATGGGGGATGTTATGAACAAGTACATGACATGATATTTTTTTTAATGTGTGATATTAATAATAGGGTTGAGTGCCTTACTACCAAGGGAAATATATGATACATAAATTTAAAAAATTAAGTGTAGAATTTATAAATTACATCTCTAATTTAAAGCAAAAAACATATGAATTACCTTTAAAATATTATTCCATTCATTATTTTGGAGGCTTGTTATGTTTCCATCTTTGTTTAATGTGTTTTTATTATATGAAACATATACATTTTGTTTATTAATCTCTCACATTATTTGATTCATCAAATTGAATTGGTCTCTAGTCAATATATATGGGGAACATTCTTTTTGTAGATTCCTATTTTTCACATTGGAATTTAGATTTTTTGTAAAAATTGCAATGTCTTTTTATTTACTAGATATTTTATTATACATATAGACTATTACATTATTAAATATATGCATTGGATCTAAAATACATCCTAATAATAAACTCTTTCAATATATAAAAATATATAATATAGATATATTTTTCATACATGTTTACATTTCAACCTTTTCACTATTTTTTATAGTCATGACCAACCTATCCAAAAATATTGAGGAATAAAAATATTTAATTTTTTTCATCCTTGTGTGAAGGCTTTGTACCAATCCCTAGGCAAGATAATCTTTGGAGGTTATTTAGAATCAATATTTCTATCAAATGTACTTTTTTTCTTTCACAATAATCATGTTCCATTGAAAGTAAACTTTGATGAACTTCATATAATTTTTTTTTAATATGTTTGGATGACCTACCACATTAGGCATACGTAATTTAATTTTCTTGAAATAAATGAATATAGATACAATTTACTAGTATAATAAATAATTCAAATAAACATAAATACATATGATCTTAGTATTTATAATTTTAACATATGATAAATAATAAATAAATAATCATCTCATGAAAATCCATTATGATCATAAGAGACCATAACATGTGAATTATATTTAATAAATGGATTTTGAAATTTCATACATTGTGTTGATGTATTTTTTTGAATAGGATTTAATGATTCATGGGATAATCCCTCTCATTTTAGGATCATAAAATTAATCCAATATATGAGTTATAGGTATGCAGTTTTATGAATAACAAAATGGTGGAAAATTTTTGGTCAGAGTAATGTGATTGTTACCTAATTTAAGAGATACTTATTTTTTAAAGGAAATTATCCTATCCTAATAGACAATCATAACTAATATAAGAATGTATATTCATAATGATGATATAATAGAGATATATTTTTTATAAAAATATATATTCCTATTAGATAGGTTAAATATGGGAAAAGGGTCTTGTACCCTTATAAAAGAACTCAAAGGATATTCAGGAAAAGATTAGTAGAACAAAAAGATACAACACTAATAGGAAGGAAGAGTAGAATATAAAATAAATATTTTCTAGATTTCACATGGATAATTTTTCTAAAGAAAATAATCTATGCGATTCATTTCAAGTTAAACCAATGTTTATTAATTCTAGTGTTTAGTCAAAATTTCATAAGCATAATGAGAGTATATGTAATAATTTATTTTGAATAAATCACCACATCACCATGTTTTAAGATAATTTACACCATAAGCTAAGATGTTTCTCTTTGTGAATTCTCTTTCAATCGGCTCACACTTTTTTTTAATTTTTGGTCAACAACAGGAAGCTTATATGGAAAGGAATCATATGCAATGTGGAAAATGGTGAATAGGCATTATTTTGGGATGAAATGAATATTTATTATTACCCTATTATTAATATCCACAATTGAGATAAAATGTGTTCCCAATTGAAGAGATAAATGAGATAAAGGGTGGCTGATTATATTGAATAATCCCCTTCAGGTAAAAAATGGAAATATTTATTTATTAACTCAAATATTCAAGAGAAAATTTATATTTTCTCAAACTTGAATTATATTATTTAAGGTATTCACATCATATAATTGGATTGAGAAGATGAATTTATTTGTGTTGAGTCCAGTGATGGTTTGTATAGTGTGAAATCTACCTATTAGACAAATTTAAATGTTAACCTAGATGGTTTCCCTTAGCATAAAATGTATCATAGATAGGATCATGGGTTATGATACAAATACCTTGGTGGAATTTTAATATTAATGATGCATATACAAGGTCATAGTCATAGGTTTATATTATGAGTTATGTGAGGAGAGAATCATTCAAGTCATAGGATTGAGCATGGAAGGCACCAAATACTACAAGAAAAAAAAGGAGGAAACATAATAAGTTTTAGATTTTCTATCTATAAATGTGAAATTTATTGATTTAAAAGGAGGATATCTCAGATACTCTATCACAAAGTCATGGAATGAGATCCTTCACCAAATTATGAGGTATGTCACTTTGGAAGGAAGATAAAATGTTTCTTTATCTTACCATTTTTCCTTCTTGAATCACTTCAGACACAAAAAAATGTTAAGCATTCATTTTTATATAACAATGTGTATGGAGAACTTTATTTTGGATGTTAATCATGATAAATGTCTACTCCCTCTCCACATAATTTTTATCCATGCTTTTTTATACCTTACTAAAAAACTAGGCCTTTGATCCTATTCTCAACCCACATATAAATATCATTGAGAAAAAAACTATGGAAATCTATATTAATCTTGCTGTGGGGTTATTTTAATCCCTAATATTAATCATAAATATCTAAAAAAAATTCATTTTAATACCTCCCAAAGATTATATTGTTGCAAAAATGAACACAAATGGAAAAAATCCCAAAAATAAAACTCAATCCTTGATTGAGGAACCTTTACCTTTAGATGACCAATTAGGTATTTCTGCTAGAGATGGTCCTTATACTGATTCATATACCAATGAATTGTTTTAAAATAAAAATATGTTTGAGAATTATGTGGGGAACCTGGAATAATATTAGATGTTATATCTTGCTAGGATAAAAGTTAAAATAAAGACTACTGAGAACAAAATAAACCTAGATAAAATTAGTTCTTGGGAAAATAAGGTTAACATCCATAAGGAAGACCTAAAATTTGTGTTGAAATAAAATTACCTGAGAACTAAAATCACTTAATTGAATCTTCAAGGTTATGGGAAATACAATCTTGGGAACTTAATTTTGAATAAGGATACATAGACATTAACAAAAAAAGTCAAGGATTAAAAAATCATATGTCTCATATGGAGGATAAAATGAATCAAATGGATGGTAGCATGAAGAATCTCCATGCAAATATAGAAAAGCTATTATAAATTAGCATAACTATAATAAAAAACTATGCAACAAGTATCACTATTATATATGATAATCTCAAGCAAAAAAATTAAAAACTATGGGAACTAGAGCCAACAAGATAATAAAGATGAAATAAAAAATAAATGCAATTAAGACCAAGGAGGTGTATTTTTACAATGTTGAGGACTACCTCTAATTCATGGATGAATAATGGGATGTGGCCAAATCTCTTAGTGACTTTGGATGATTTTAAGGTTTTATAGTTTATGTATTTGTTATCAATTTTTTTTAGTTTTGTAGGTTCTTGTTTGTTTGTTCAGTTGTTTGTGGGATTTTGGTAAGCACTATTTCATTAGGGTATTTTTTGGAAATAATTTCATGCTTATCCTAAGTAATTAACTTTATAAGGTTTTTATCCTTTCAAAACCCCATTTTTACCTCTAAAAAAAGATAAATTTACCACAATGAATTATAAAATAAAAAGCACATTGATCCATAATAGTTGAAATTAAATAGTGCTAGCTATAGAGACAATAATATTATTTTATTACTCATTCTAACCAATTCATAAGAAATAAATTAGATCTCATATAGTGGTCAATTTGAGATTAAAAAATATACATTATTAATATATATTTTGAGAAATAAATAACATAGCAAACTCACTAAACATATAAAAATATTTATCCAATGTACTAAGTCTCCAAATTATTCCTCCTTAACAAAGAATCTCATGAATGTATTTATAACAAAGGGATAAGAACCAACACATATAAAAAAAATTCATGGAATTGAAATTATATTTCTGTCACTAAAATAAATATTCCAAAAATAAATCTAATATCTAAAAAAAATGAGGCCTACAAATAGCCTATGAATATCTATATTACTTAGATTTGTCACTAGTCAAATTTTTTCATTGACCAATATTCTATTTTGAAGATATAAGAGATTAATTGGTAGTTTTCATATATTTTGTACCCATTAATTATGGGATTTTGTAACATGATTTATTCTCAAGTCATTAATGTTACGTGATTGCCCTTAGGGGTCCTAGGACAGGCTCTAATTACTTTTACCTTATCAATATTCATTTTTGCATGTGTTATTAAGTCAATGACTTAATTTACTCGATCTCTATTGGCTTTATATAGTTTTTGTCTAAATTAAGTTATGAAATTGGTAATATATATCGTAAATACAGTAGCAAATATAAGTAAATTAGGTTGTTGGTTTAATGAAGGCATATTTACTCAATTAAAATAATATCACTAAATTTATTTATAAGTGACATGAAAATATTCATATCTGAAGACTAGTATTCCAATGCATTCCTCATATAAATTAAAAACCTTTGACACATGTTGATGTCATAAATTATCATGATCTTTATCCATGTAAAGAGGCCTGTATTCAATTTAAAATTAATATTCCTCAACTTATTGTACATCTAATTTATCTATGTTAATTAATTCTAAATTTTCTGGTGTAATGAATCACTCTTAAAATTAACCTCATGAAATTATATAGTGCCTTAAAAATTAATGTAGTTAATTATCCATATTATCTATAGGGAATTTAGTTTTATCTTGTATTTAAATCCTTCTCACTTTGTATTTCATCGCATTGAAATGTTTCTAATTAGTTTCATCAATATAGACTTAGGATATTAAATAATATCATCATCACTACTAGAGTATCCCAATGTTATAGAGGTACCTTTATTTTTCATCTTTCTCTTTTTTGTCAATAAAAATAGCTCCTCATCTATCTCACAAATCATAGGAGTGTCATAATGCATAAACTTATTAGTATTTATATTTTTATGCTTCTTAATGAAATTATCTAATTTAAACTTGATCTCTACTTTGGTGTGTAGAATAATATGTAACCTATAAGAATTTTTAATTTTTAAACTATGAATCCTATCATTATAATAATATTATCATTGCTTAGTTGTTTTTATGGGTGTATATAATGTAGGAAAATCTTGAGGAATAGATGGAGTGGGAGATGAAGACACAATTGGTGACATGGTTGAAATGAAATGGGACAATGATAATGAAGTCTCTATAGTAAAATGAATGTGTGGAGTGGAAATAAGAGTTGAATAAATTGGAAGTGAATTTTAAGTATTCATAGTTACTTCCAATGTTTTTAAAGTGGGAGAAAGAGAAGTGGAAGGCAATAAGTTTATGGAGATCAATATTAATTCATCTGAGATCATAATAGGAATATTTTATTACAAGTTTTGGCCAGGATATTTCATAAATAAAAAATATATAAAAATTGATGATACTTGGGAGGCTACACATCATAGTCACTATTAAACTTGAGTGATTGTTAATTTGATCTACATTATGGAAATATAACAAATGGAGACATGAATGTGAGGCTCTAAGCATGACATTATGATTTTTTAATAGTTATGACTAATTTTTTAAAAAATATAACAATTTAACACAATTTTATGCTTTTTTTAATGTAAAAATGTCTTAGGATTAACCTTTAGAGTATAATAATTTAGCCTGGCTTGTGACACTGCATACTACCTAGTATAGACCTGAGTGAATCCTAATGTAAGAGATGGATACAAAAAAAGGAGGGGAGATAAATTGACTTATTTTAATTAAATAAAATCACTATATAGGTAATTTATGTCCAATTAAATATAAATAAGATAAGTGGTTAAAGATTTAGCCATAGTATAAGGAAACCCTACTACCTAGGCACCTAAAGTCATCGAAGAAGATGTGTGAGATAAAGTGGACCCTAAAACAATTCTATCTTATAAAGTGGGTATTTTACATAGGATTCATCCAATGGTATATGTTTATATAGTCTCTATTAAACCTTATGATTTTTTGTTTGTTGACCTTATATCTTAGATATAACTACAACCTTAAACATTGATATCACTTCATTTTTATTTTTAGGATACATGAAATACTTTTCAATGGGATGAGGAATACGATTGTAAACCAGACTAACCTTTTTTTTCAAATAATAAAAATTCACTTTGATCTTGATAATAAGATCCCATTATCTCAACATATGATCATCCAGATTTAAATAGGACCCATATGTAGACAATTTTTTAATATATGCACAAGTTTTTTAGATTTTATTTCCCATCTTAAGAGGTGTAAGTGGCCTAGTTTATGATTATTAAACTTATAGAAACTGATGAGGCCCATAATTTTTTCTATTATTTATTCTTAGTATTTCCTAAACTACCTCCCTATGCTTTTATTCACACTCCTTTAGCTTACATGTTTAATCTACTTTGAATTGAATGAATCAAATTAATGGATCTAAACTATTGAAATTGGTATACTACATAATATAGTAATGTATAGTAAAATAAATTAAAATAAAAAATTTTAAATTCACTATAGATAGTAATATTGGCAATGGTATGTAAAACTTCCTCAATTTGGTTTTATGCTAATTTTGCAAGTAGGTTGTGACTAGACACTAGATGAAGGACATAAAAATTATGTCACATTCAATAAAATGGATTTAAAATATTTTTTGAAAACTATGAAAAAGGAGGACATGACCATATTATGGCCTTATCTATTGGTTGAAGCTACATCATAGTTGATTGTGCACCTAATTTATTGATATGGGTCTATGTGCTTGTTTATGAGGGTTTGTTATTCAATTTTGTGCATTGAGTTAATGCATAAAAGACTTTAAAAAAAAAAATCATTTACCCTACACAATAAATTTAATAGATATAAAATGCAAAGAGGGAATGGATTTGGGGAAATAGATTATTTATCCTTATAAAACCATGTGTAATCTGAGTGTTACATACATAGCTTGAATGGGCCTTAGGTTGATGTAGTTATCCCTCCTAAATGTGTGTTTGTAATTGTAAATGCCAAACTAAATGTTATTTCACCTATAAAAATCATTGAAATGAGAATGTGAATGATGTATTTAACATTATATATATATATATATATATATATATATATATATATATATAACTCAATAGATATAAATTATTCCATATCTTTGTAATAATTCAATCATTAGCTCCTAATAGGACCTTATATATATTTGTTAAATTATAATTTAGGGATTATTGACACATGAGGGAAATAATTTTAAAATATCAAAATTCATAAAAGGGACTATTAACAACATATAAACTTGCAAATATTTCATAAGTTATGCTAGGATAAGTCCACATTATCTAGACAAGGCCACAACATGGTCTTATTCATGTAATGTGGTCTTGTATAAAGACTCAAAATAAAAATAAAAATAATTAAAATTAAAATTTAGGATACCCAAAGTGGATATAATAATGTAATATAGAATTATAAAAGGCATAAAAAATAAAAACAAGATATCTAAAAGCCTAAAACTTAGAATGGGACATGATAATAAGCCATTTGTTCATTAGCAATAGTCCAAAGAAGTAAGGTTGTGTAAAATATATATTTTAAATGAGATTGTGTAAAATTTGATGTCTAATTCCCCCTCTAACCTTTATTATAGTGATGTAGAGAAGTGAAATTACTAGATTAAAAGGAGATGTGAACCTAAATGTGTATATGCACTTTTCCTTTTGATGTAAAGCTTGAACGTGTAAGGTGTCTTGATACATATGATGATAACAATGCTACTAAAATTAGTTATTGGCCATATTTTAAATTTTAAATTTGAAATAAGATAAATGGAAGAATACACTTGAAATAATATGTAATCCAATTATTTTATCACCTTTAAGTGGAAGTAGGGTGATTTAAATATTACTTGATTCCTAGCCAGGGAAAACATTTTTTAAAGTGGTAAAAATATGAGTGGTAGTCCATTTGGTGTATATATACCATAACCATACCAAACCCTATGGTTAGTTTTAGAGTGGTCAATTATCAATGAGTGAACCTTTTGAAATAAATAGGGTTGTGCTTTCACTTTTGAAGATAACTCTAACAAAGATAGAAATACCTAACCATTAAATGTCACTAAACTATATTAAGAGATAAAATAAAAATAAAAATAACATTAAACTTTAAAATTGGTTAACAAAAAAAATCAGCCATAAATGTTGGGTCAATGTGTCCCACTCCACTTTACAAATCACATTATTGTTGCATATGAATCTATATTTGATTTTAAACTTTATACCTTTGAAACATTGAAAATTTATAACTTTGATAAAAGATATATTTTAAAAATACATATAGAAGCATGAACATGAATGAGAATCATGCCCCCTATATCTTTACGTAGATTATATTGAATTCCAACTAAACTTGTAATTTTTTGAAACCTATAACATTTTTTGAAACTTATAACTTGTATCTTTTTGAAACTTTAGACACATTATTAATAAAAATTGAAGTAGTAGTATTTTGAAACTTTAAAACATATAAAAGGTGATCACATGAACCAATATCATTCCCCCTTAATTTTAAAATTTTATTTTGTTATTTGATTTCTTTCATTGATAGTGTTTGTATGTATTTTATTTAATATGTACTATCTATTATTAGAATATTGAGAATATTTTAGTTCACAATAATGTATGTTCTCCCCTATTTTGATAAAAAAATATGAGATTAATGAGTCATTGGTATCTAAAGGAGAGTAAGATAAAATTGAGCATGCTTTAAGAGTATGAGTTGAGAAATAAAGCAAATAAAAAGTGATTGATAATCTCTTTGTAATTTTTTTATAATTTTGAGAATGCCAAGAGAAATATCACACTTGATACTATGTGGAATATGATACTTTTATGATTATAATTAATCTAATGGTAATCAATGTGGATAAATATTATGAAATATATTATAGTTTCTATTTTTTTTATATCGATTAACATGAGTGCCATGTTGGCAAGGTGTAACCTAAGGATGATAATAGATAATATAATCAGGTTGATTAAAATAGTTTCTAATATTTAATTTAATTTTAAACTAATATTTAAAAAATTATAATTAGTGAAAATAGATTGAAAATGCCTCAAATGAGACCAATATTTCTAACACTATTTGATCGAGTAGGAGTGTCGATGGAGGTGGACACAAAACTAGATCTGGTGAGTAATAAATTTATAGTAAATATTATACTTTATTTTTTGTTATTTTATTGATTTTTTTGAGTTCCATGGTCATGTCTCATCTCATTAATTCATATCCCACCTTGATCGATTATATCTAGACCTATCGTGCTTTCATTTAATAAATTGTGAACTTGTCCATGTTGGTGTCTTATGTAATGTGTACTTATATGTGATTATGTACACCATAATTAAGACTTTTCCAATATAAATTTTGAAACTAAATATCAAATTTTTATGGTGTTGAAATCCAATTTATTATATTTTGTGTGTTTGTGATTACAAGGTGATCTTAGGGCATGCAAATTCCATTTAGTTCATATTATGCAGACTATTTGTGGTCAACATGTATTTTATGTTTAGGATGAGACTATTGATACCATTTTATTGTGGTATATAGGTGTTTTATACCTTATGTAATATGATATGCATAAAATGATAGTTTTTTTAGAGTAGTAAGATTCAGATACTTGCACATTTTGGTTTCCCACATGTGAGATCACTATGACTTTTGAGGACATGTGGCATATTTTAAAATTATTGATTGTGGGTATTCAAAATGTGGTAGAGATGATAGTTAGTATTTTAAATTATCATAACTACATGATAGGGAATGATAGAGGGAGTGGATATATTATTAGATAAACTACTATTTCATTATCTAAGATTGTAGTTTCAAGGGTTTCATGGCTACATAAATGTTTATGTGAATTGTTAGTTGCCTTTGTTATTGTTTATGGGGGAGGTGCATCTATTTCATACAACATGGTTTAAATTATTCAAAGAATATAATATCATGGGACCTAAAATTCCTAGGGTCATACCATGTTGGCCTATTCATACATGGATTTACATATATTTCTTGAGATGAATATGGTACAAGATTGGGTTCCATGACATCATTGCATTGTTGGTAATATGTAATTATTAGGCTTGTTGGGATGTTTTTATCTAGATATACACATCTAAATATATATGATTATATGTTTTTAGTTATGGAACATGAAAATTAGAGTAATACTATGTATTTTCACCATATATTAGATTAGTTGACATCAACTAATATTATATGGAGATCATATCATGGATTTAAGGGTTAAGGGGAAGGTTTGATGGAGATAAGAAGGAATACAAGTGAGTCATTAGATTCATAAATAGTTTCCCATTGTATATGAGATATTTTATATGGAGTGAGTGACTCTTTAATTTAGTGTGATTGAAGGAGAGATCCCAAATATAGTGATTTATCCATGGTTAGGTAGGGCCCCTTTATGAGAGGGGGAGTGAGTTCAACTTATAGCCGATGAGATAGCTTCAATACCTAATAATGAGAGTGATGTAGTATTATAAATCCAAGATGTAAATGATGTGGTATGTATATATTATTATACATAATGGTGGGATAAACATAGGTGGACATGCATATTTCTAGTAGTAGTAGCAGATTCATTAACAAATGTGTCAAAAGCATCTACATCAGTGGTTGGTTGGTATATATTTTGAGTGATATTAAATTATTGGTGTATTTAATATTAATATTATTTATTTTAATTATGTATGAGGTGAGGAGTATTGGTATTATTATAGATTCAAAATTACATTTGTTAACAAAACATGTGCATGATAATGTTGTTCTCGAGGGGATCATGGAGAAAGTGGACATAGAAGGGCCACATGACCCTTTATTTGATATATTTGTTATTATCACAATGGAATATGTGTAAGTGGAAGATAGGTTATATTATTTAAGAGTGAAATGATATGCATTGGTGATTGACTGATATAAGCCTTGGCAGAGCTAAACTAATAATCGATGTCCCCACATTCAAGGACATCAAATTTGATTGTGACTATTTTTACAACATATGTTCATATTTAATGGGAACATGTAACCATCCAAGATAATTTTAGGCTTATGAGTCTTGTAAAAATATGAGGTAAAGATCAATTTCATTAGATATCTATAGTGATTTAACTTCTTGAGCACTATTGATAGATGATATGGACGTAGATATTGATATTGATTATACACTAGTCATTCAGGGTCAGGGACCCATAATTGATTGATACATGTTAGTTGATTTACATTATGTATGAGCATTTTGATATTTTATATATATTATAGTTTTATTTATGCATATGTATTTGCATTTTATTTTTTCTTTTGAATGTTTAGATCTTAATATTTCTTAACATAATTGACAACTATATGGAATAATGGATGTCTAATAATCATTTATTATTTTATTTCTTTTGTATGTGATAGTGATTTTTTATTTATTTCATTATTATCAAATTTTAATTTCTTTGAATTATGAATCAATTCTTGTGTATACAATTTGGTTGGCTCTTTTAAATTTTATAAAATTTGTACTTAAGGAACTTCTTATGTGAATGCTATTTTTGTTGCTAGTATTATTGATTTTAGAGCTATCAATGTTGTTTTTAGTTTGATTATTAAAATTAATAAGATTATTTTAAACTATTGCATATTATAAAGGATTTTTTTGTTAAATATGTTGGTTAATATTTGTATATTTTGAAGATATAGATGAAGACCTATGTAACTTATTATCAATTTTTTTGAATGAGATAATTTTTTTATTTTAAATTTCCTTTAGATTTTATTTTAATTCATAGAAATATTTGACACAATATCCATTAACTTCGTGATAAGTATAAAATGGTTGGACCTTAATTTTTTCTAATTGGTGAGGAGGGTAGTAATAGTTATCTTGTATTTTGATTAATGTTTTATCCAATTATGTATTTAAAATAACATGTGGATGATCATTGAAATAAAATTCTAGATATTTCATCTTATTACATGTAAGGGAATGATTATGACTAGTATATTTATGAATGAACTACTTTCCTTTATTTAAGATTTTGACATTTTAAAAAGTGAATTTAGTTGTATTTATGTGTGCATTGTTATAATATTATTGGTTATCTATTTTTTTCATTTAATTATAAATATATATGTTGACATTAGATGATTGGACCTTATTATCTATATCTTTGGTATGTAACTCAATGTTCCCATCAATTTTTTTTTGATATGTGAATAAGACCTAATTATTATTATAATGCTAGTGCATCATAACAAAGAGATAAAAATAATTCACAATCATGATATGGTAACTAATATTTTAATGGTTAAATAATACCCATACAAAATATATATTGGGATTATGAATCATTTAGTTTATAAATTAATTATCATATAATGGTCTTAAATCATAAAATATAATTACAAACTTACCTAGATTCACCTTGGTTCAAATAAGGTAGCCTTTCATAAGTGATTCCGAGTCATTTATTTTGAATATATTTTACTAAAACATCTTATTCTAATCCAATATAAGTATTTAATTATCCACTTGGAGTGAAATGAAACCAAACAAGTGCACATCCCTCTATAATTTTAGGAAATAATTGTAATAAAAACCAAATACCATTATATACATTCATGTCCTATAAAAAATGAGGTTTTATTAAGGTTACCCACTAACATTGAATGCGGAAAATGTAAGTATTTGTAAATTAAGGGGTAAAAGTGTATACAAAATGTTATGCACAATTAAATTACCATGGAATTCATTAGAGTTAACGTAAGCATGGTATGCTTTAATCTCTAAGGATAATTGATGTATTCGAGTTAAAAAATAACCTACAACATGCATTATGGATATGAATTCTTATAAAGGAATGTTGAGGTTATTAGGAGGATCATTTAAGGGTTCAATTATATATTACTAATTTTATCCATGGGAACAATAGTTCTAAAAGGAGATAAAGGAATAAGGATAAGCTCTTCCTTGGGTTGAGTATATTCTTTAGCATTTATTATATCATTAATTTTAAAAATCATATTACATTCTAATGGAATAGAATGAATAACATTGTAACAATTATAATTAACATATTCACACATTTTTCCTTTGAAATGGGAATAATAAATACCACCATGATATGTAATAACATTATAATTAAGAACTTTATTATTTGATTAAGTCTCATTTTGCTACATTTGAAGGATGGATCCTACTGCATCTCTCGCGCGCGCGCGACTTCAAAATTTGAAGCCAGAGGTCATGGCTCTTACAGCTAGTGTGGCTACCGCTACGGGTGGGGCTTCCTCCACGTGTGGGGGTAGGGTTCTGTTTGTGGTTGGGGGTTCTCTTTCTGCCTCGTGTCTAGCTTATGGATCTCCTACTCCCAGTTTAAGTCTTGGTTCTAGGGGAAGGATTTTTGCTGACATGGCTGCATTTGAAGCTAGATTACATGATGCTCTTCCTCATGCATCATCTCGGCCTTCTCATGTTACGCCTGTAGGTGCTTTAAAACCTATTAGAGTAACTCTAGATCCTGAATCAATTAAAGACATCTTCCATATGGTAGAAGACCTTTCCTCTCTTGCTGTTATTTTTTGCTTCCATGGATTTTGGCCCTCTCTTGCAGATCTACATGGTTGGATCTCCAAGAACTGGATGCCACTTATTGAAAATAATGTCCAAATCTTCTCGTGTGATAGAGGTTTTTTGATAGCAAAGTTCCTCTGCTCCAATGACAGGAAGATTATTTTGTGCCACAATAATTTTTCTTGGTAGGGCAAAAATCCACTTATGGCCAAACCATGGCATATGGATTTTGATCCTCTCTTAGAATCCTTTAATAAGTTCCCTATCTAGGTCCAGCTCCCTAATATTCCAATACATCTTTGGCATGATTCAATTTTTGAAACTATTGGAAATGCTATTGGGGATTTCTTATTTGTGGATGCAGACACTTCAGATATTCTCCATTTGACCTGTGCATGCTTTTTGGTAGATTTGGATGTTTCTAAGGGCCTTCTTGAGGTGATTTACTTGGATTACCTAAGGGGTACTTGGACACAAATGTTGGATTTTGAGGGTATCCCTTTTCATTACAGGAAGTGCCACCTGACGGGTCATATTACTGCTCGTTGTGCTACTGGGAAATCCAAATCTAGATGACCACCTTCTTGGTGGTCTATGGCTTCCTCTGAGCATTACATGGTTAAACAACCCTTGGAAGCTCTAGCTATTCCTAAGACTAAGGATAGTGTTCACTCTGAGCCGGTGGTTGTGAAGGATCCTTTAGTGAAACATTCCTTTGAAGCTCCTGTGGAGGCTGTGGTTAGTGATCTTTCTAAGCCAGTGGTTGAGGTTGCATTGGTCTCTTCCTTTGTTATGGAGGATCCTCCTAGGAGCCAGACTTTGTCTGATTCTCACAAGGAGTTTGTTGTGGCGTCCATGTCCCATGGGTTCCATGGATCATTATCTTCTGAGGCATGGGTTGCTGAGGCAAAAAAGTTAGAGGATGGATGGACATCAGTCAAGAAAAAGAAGTCTAAGCCTTTGGTCCCCCCTCTAGATAAGAATCTTCGGTCATGTAAAAAAAAACCTCAATTCAAAAGGAAAATCTAATGTTCCCTTTTGCTGACTGGTTTTTTTGGGTTGGTAAACTGGTTGCTTCACTGGTTTGCTAGTTACTAGTTTAGGAGGTTTTTCAAGTTGTTGCTCCAATCTGTTTACTTTCCTTCCAGTGTTTTGATGGTAGTTTTATATGGTCCCATCTGTTGGTAGCAGGTCCATGTAAAACCTGGTTTAGTTGTTTTACTAGTTTCAGGTTCTTTTAAACCTGGTTGTGCTTAATGGTTTATCTTTCTTTTTGATGTATATGGTTTTTGGGCCCCTTCAAAACCTACTTTTACCTTATCTAAAACATTATCATTAAGAACTTTATTATTTGATTCATTGTGTAACATTTTATCTACATGATGAGAAAGTAAAGAAGAAACTATACTAGGGTTAGTAGAATAATTTTCCTAATCACTATATTCATAATAATAATCCTCGTGTCAATCCTAATCATGATCACTATAGTTTACATATTTAATGTTAATATTTAAAATAACAACATTGACATATTCATAAGAAGAGGGAATAAAAGTATTATTATCATTATCATTTAGATTATGACATGTAGGCTTGATCAATATTATAAATAGAAATAAATATGGATAATATTTTTATCATAAATAATATCATCCTTATTTTTAAATATCTTATGTGAATTGATTTTATAAGTGAAAATATAATTCAATGCAATAGAAATTTTGATAAAGAGATTAGCTATGCAAGGATAAGGATCCTCATATTGGATATTAGGTGGAAATATAAGAGATAATAGGTATTAAGTTTTTACAAGGTTGTTTTTCTATAATGTATAATTTAATGAATAATAATAATAATTTTGGGTGGATTCTAAAGAGACATACCTATTTGCCACTAAAAGGGAATCAAAAGATTATTCCAAGGAGGAAGATAGAGGAGAAATAAATAGAATCCCAAAGTAAACCAAAAGAGGAATATAGGGGTGTTAAAAATGAGGATTATATAGGTATAAAAAAATAGGAATCTATAAGAGAATATAAAGAGTAATCTTAGTGTAAGGGGGTCCTTAAGATATTTGGTATTTCAATAGATAGACTTGTTTTGCAGGCTTGAAACCTTTATACTAGGTTTGTTTTTTATTTTTTCACTATAATTCATAAATAATTTTTTTATAAAAATAAAAATGTATTAACACATTTATTTATATGTTATACCAACTCATAATATCCATTAGACCTAGATCATAGCTTAGAAATTCAAGATATGCAAAACTAGGGTTTTTAGGTCTAGAAACTAGGCCTATAGACTATAAAATTAGTATAAATCTATTTAAAGAGGTCAAAAAACTTTTAAAACACTTTTATAACCTTTAAAAATATTATAATATTATAAATATATAATTTTTAAAATAATTAAATAAACAATATTACCTTACAAAATAGAGCAAACCACAAATCTGAGACAAGAGATTTGATAAGTGGGGAAAACAATCGAATGGTGAAAAATTTACATAATATATTAATAATATTGAAATAATGAATCAATATAAATACAATAAAATGTATAATATTAGGATAATAATGGACTTAGGCCAAGATAACATCAAGGGTGCAAGAGTAAGACTGGATCAACAAGAGTGTTGTGAAAGTATAGTCATGTGTGTTGAAGTAAAAGAAAGATCTCTTTATATAGATATAAGAGAGGAAATGAGTTACAAGTGAAATCTAAAAAATATTTTCCATCCATCCCTATTCCTCTTATAATTAGTGAGGATGTGTATTCCATGTGAGAGGAGAGGATTTACATGCAAGCCACTCCAAATATAATAAGTGAACTAGTGAGGTGATTGACACCACAAAAGGTTCGAATAAAGTGAATTTATAAATAAAATAAATGCACACACAAATAGTACTCAATTTAAGTATAAAAACCTATAGGAAGGACTTTAATTAAGATTAATTCTCCAACACTCTCCTTAAATTTAAATTTGGGGTTATAAAAGTGGAGAAAACCTCTTTAAAAAAGGGAATTGAAATTACATAATACTCCCCTTTAATAGAAACTTAATTCAAGAGTAATTACAATATTTGAGAGAAGAAATAATATAATGTTCCACCAAAATTCATAAGGAAGAAATTATGATCACCAATAATCTCAAAAAATCCTTTTCGAATAATGTGGTTGATCTATAATGGAACAAATGTCAACAAGAATGAGTAATGATCCACCAACCTGAAAGATAAACAAGCTAACACCAATATTTCAATATAAGTAAAAAATATGATAAAAATATAACCTTCATACATAATGTAACAAAATTATATGTACAAAAACTGAAAATGGATTAAAGACAACTTCCATCATAAAGTGCATAACCCTACACAAAAAGAAGTTAGTCAAAGCATATATCCTATGCAATAAAAAGTAAGGAATGCAAAAGGATACTTAGATAATATAAATAGATACAAATAAGATGTGTCACTTAAAAAAGATATTATGTATGAAGAATTATAATATTATTATAAGAAGACATATCAAAGTCTCTAGAAGTTTCATTTTCTTTAGGAATCCAAATAGGTTAACCCTTAGAGGTAGGTGATTTAGTCATTTTTCAACAATGAAAAATGTCATGCATCAATCTACAATGATATTTACATGGGTATAATTTACAATACATATATATATATATGATGCCTATGTCTTTCACAATGTATACAAGGTTTGAATTTTTCAACCAAAGCATAAGCATTCTAAGCATTATAATTAGAAGAAGTTGCATTATAAGTCCTTCAATGTAGACGAGAATAAGTTGTCAAATTTTCATTATAAGTAGTAGAATCATAAAAAATGAGACCTTTACAATTTATATTATATATAGGAAAAATAGGTTAGAGAATACTATCTTCACACTTACTAAACACACCACTTGAATAGCCCATAATGTCATGATTTTTAAGTTGAGGTTGGTAGATAAGTGTGCATATGAGTTTGAGTTCATTTAGAAACTCATAGATATACATGATAATTAGAGTTATTATCATTATCAAAATACATAAATTTATCATCTAGAGAGTAATATGAATACATTTTCTCCACGTGAGTAGTAAAGGAGTATTAAAAAGTAGTAATAACTTCTTTTTAACATTGAATTTCATGTTTGAGTGTAATTATTTTTTTATTTTTAAAATCAATTTGATGAGATGAATTTTGAAATGCTATAAAAATTTCTAACTTGAATTCCATTATGTCATATCTAAGCTTGAATAAAATACAATAATGCTTAAAAACTTGGACATAGTCATCAATGAACTTGTAACCATAAATTCACACCAAAACACTAATTTACTTTAAACCAAAAAAAAAACTTGTTTTGATGTGAAAAAAAAGGTAACCAAAAAATTACCTAGTAATGTTTCAAAAATAAATTAATATGGAAAATAAAATACCATGCATGTAACTTAGAATTTAAATTGAATGTCATAAAAAGATATTAAAACCTTAAAAGGCTTTAAAAATATATATAATACCATAATGAATGAATAAAGGCACAGATAAAAACAAGTATTACCTTTGTGGTAGAATGGAAAGATATAATAGTAAGGATTATGAGAAGATATATTAGGTGATAGTCTCAGGTAATTTATACTACCATGTGGAGACTTGGACTTTGCTAAAACACAAAAACTTTTAGAAAGAGGTGAATTAGCAGTGTAGAATGCACACAACCTAGCTAATATTTAGATGCAACTATACCATACACCATTTATAATAAAAGCATCATATGTTTTTTTATAAAATTGAAATAATTTATAAATGTTCTTTTAACAACATATCACCAAGGCAAAAAGTAATCAAGAACCATTACCAACTAGGAAGATAACCATTGGAAATAAAAAGCAATGAGACTACAACTAGTAATAAAAGAAGACTAAAACTAGAAATAGGAAAAATATTCTAGGAACCAAATCTGTATAAAATAATTAGAAGATATATATAGACCCCATGAAAATTTGGTAATTACATAAAAAAGGCACCATCAGATGACACACATAATTCAAAAAAGCAAAGTAAAAAAGGAAGATTATGCACTAACAAACTTGGCAAAGGTAGTGAAATAGGTAGATATTTGAAATATGATAGGACCTAAAATATTTAAAATGAAAATACAATTATTGTAAATAAATTAGAATACTAGATTCAAGTATAAATAAAACCACTAGATGAAATAATATAAATATAGGTTAGATAGACAAGTTTGGAATAAGAAGGGTGCTATCAAAAAATAAAGACTATGAAAGATATCAGAAAACAAATCTAGCAAAGAAAAGGCATTCAAAAAAGGAAATCATGGCTATCAAATAGAAATGAACTTGCCAACAATACAAACAACATAAAAAAATTACACAACTTATAAATGTGTGATGTATGAATAAAAGAGGTGGTTCTAAGATGACTACATAAGTGCATCACAAAAATTGGCAAGGTTAAGAATGCAAATAACCACATAACTAGATATATGAATACAAATGAGCATAAACCAAAATTTTGTGGTGTAAAACCCTCTTTTCCATCCAATGACCTATAAAAATCTCAATATTCAACATTAGAAGAGATATAACTCTAATATCATATTAGAATATGTCAAATATTGAATTTTGAAAAAAAGTATATGAATAATATTATCTTGAAAAATAGAGCAAACCACAAATCTAAGACAAGATATTTGATAAGTAGGGAAAACCATCAAATGATGTAAAAACCCCATAATCTATTAAGAGTATTTCAAAAATGAATCACTCCAAATCCAATCGCATGTATAATCTTAGGATAATAATGGACTTAGGCCAAGATAGCACCAAGGATGAAAGAGCAAGACTAGATCAATAAGAGTTTTCTAAAAATGTAGTCATAAGTGTTAAAGAAGAGGAGAGGAGAGCTCTTTATAAAGAGCTAAGAGAGAAAATAAGTTACAAGTGCAAGCTCCAGCATGTGTTCCATGCATACCTAATCCTATTAAAATTAGGAAATATGTCTGTGTTATGTTAGGGTAGAGGAGTTACATGCAAGTAACTCCAAATCTAACAAGTGTACTAGTGAGGTAAGTGATACCTCAAAAGGTTACAATAAATATACATACACATAAGACTTAGAATATGCCTAAAAACCTATAGGAAGGACCCATATTAAAGTTAATTCTCCAACGAAAACATTCTCATACATCGTTCCTCAAAATTTCATGAATTTCTAAGGGTTAAATCTCAATTTATAGTGATTTTTATGTTCAAATCCCTAGCAGGCATGTACAAAGCCCAAGAACACACAAAAATGGATAAATTGAAAATTTAAGATTATTTTTCAAGTATATCACTTTTTTATTGTCTACCCTACCATTTTAATCCTTTGTATATAACTTATACACCTTGAACAAACCTTAAAATGTGGATTAAGACACTTTTCTTAACTATATAAACCATGTTCTATGTTTTTACAATCTTATAACTTCATAAACATCATCATAAAACTGATTATTTTTTAAAATAGTAGAATACACCTATATACATGTAATATATATGAAACCAATTCATAAAATTCAAGGAAACAATCCTTTATTTTCATATATCTTCAAAATTAATACATAGAATTTTATAGACAATCTCTAACCTCTCAAAAAACTTGTAACTTCAGACTTTATCCTTTATTTATTAATTTTATTGATTCTTCCTCTAATGGTTATAACTTTATCAATTTATTTATATGTGTATTACATTAGTTCCTTCTTTTTGCATGAGCCAAATATCACTCGAAAAACTTGAAACTCATCCCAACAATGCTTAATTTGGTCATTTTCTTACATTGAATGTATCTAATTTGGTGTTAGGATAGGTTTATATTAAATATAATATTAATATACACTTATAACATGTTAATATAACCTAAATATCTATTACATAAGGATTAAAACCTTAACAATATGCCAAAAAACTTCAAATTTTTAACAACAAATTCAAAATTTTGAATTTCTAGTTTTGGAAAAAAAACTAGAAACACCACCAAAATACCTATAAGTGGTAAATTAAACCTATAAAAGTATTATTATTTACAAAAAATGACATATTATACCTCATAATACCAAAAAAACACAATTTAAATCACTATTTACAATTCACACAGGGAACAAAAGAATTATTTATGAGCTCTTGCTCATGAGTTCGTTAACACTATTACCATGATTTATTATATCTGAATGTGTCATCCATGTTGAATCCTAAATTTTATTTTTATTAAATTTTATCAATTATTAAAATTACTCATTGTCTCTAGTCTTATTCATCACCTTTTTTATTAGAATGGCTTCAATCTGATCTTGCTGTGTCTTTGGTAACTACTTCTCCCAGCTAATGGTATGATCATCTTTGTCTTCAATTTCCTTCTATGATTTAACCTATCATTTTAAATGATAAATTTATTATACATTAAATATGGGTGATATTCCAATTTCAAATAAAATCTCTAGTTCATAAGCATTAGTAGAAAAATTTCTTAAAATCTTACAAGGTCTAATTTTCTTCATCTTTAACTTATTATATTCCCCCTTAGGGAATAATTATTTCCTAAGATGGTAAATTTATATATAACCTACCTAAAAATTCAATTATTTTATTTTCATATCAAAACTTATCTTATACTTGAACTCAGTTCCAATTTTTGGTTTACCTGTTCATGTAACTCTTGCATAACTATAATAAAATCCTCACCTTCTACACTTCTTTTCTCCTAATTGCTCAAGTTCCTCAACTCATAAATTAATATTAAATGTATTCCATATATAATTTTTAATTTAATATAACTTTTACTTATATTTGGGTAATAAATATATTAAAATTATGCTTGAGCTAGTTTTTGATCCCATTATTTAGGATGGTCACTTACCAAACTTCTAAGGATGCTTCCAAGACTCATATTAACCACTATAGTTTAACCATAAATTTTAGGATGGTAAGATAAGATTAATATTAAATTTATCTTAAAATTATTCCAAATAGTCCTCCAAAAATCTCCATTTTTTAAAATCCTTGTCATACATAATGCTTTTAGGAATCACTTGCAATCTCACTACTTTTTTAAAGAATATGTTTGTAATATTAATTGCATCACTTATTTTCTTACAAGGTATAAATTATGCCATATTATAAAACCTATAAACCATAAAAAAATATACAATCATTACTTAATTGTTTCTTTTGTATCCCATGCACAAATTCCATACTTACTATATCCCATGGCCTACTAGGAATAGACAATGGCTGATATGGGCCTAAATTTTGAATTTGTCTTTTAGCATGCTGGCATATTATACATCTTTTTGAAAACCTCTTCACATAATATATTTATTTTCCAATAATAATGTGTACTCAATTTATCAATTATTTTTATTTTCCCAAAGTGTCCTACCAAACTGTTACTATGTTTCTATTTTAGTATATTTTCTCTCATTGGCCTTGTTTGTATGTATAGTTGATTGCCCTTGAATATTAGTCCTTATTGTATAATATAATCCATATATGGATTCATATATCTATTTTATTTATTATCACATGTTTCATAGGTCTTATTTAAATTAGGATATTCTCTATATAAGTTTTTAAATGAATTAAAACCCAATATATTCACTTAGAACTCCTACATAATTAGATTTCTCCTCCTTAATGCATATGTAGATTTATCATATTATCCACTTTTATTCTTGATAACAAAAATAAAAACTTCAAAAATTTTCAACCCATTCATATTCTTTAAACTTATTTTTGTTTGATTTTTAATAAATTGTAAGGTGTGATTATCTCTATAGAGCAAAAACTCTTTGGGCAATAAATAATATCTCCATTTCTTCAATGCTTGGACAATATCATAGAATTATTGGTCACATTTATATTACCTATTATTTTCCTCATTGATATTTTCATTAAAGTAGGCAATTAGTTTTACCTCTTGGCTCAAAATAGCCCCTATATTAGTAACAATAACATCACACTCTACCTAGAAAAATCTACTAAAATTAGGTAAATCTAATATAGGTTATTCTATGATTTTTTTAATTTAATAATTGAAAATTTCTTTCAATAGACATATTCCATTGAAATTTATTTTTATTTCCTTTGATATTTTACACTATTGGAGCATAAATGCCACTAAAATTCCATATAAACTTTCAATAAAAACTATCCAATCCATGAAAACTTATTACCTCAAATACACTCTTTGGAGTAGGCCATTTTATTATGTATTTTACCTTCTTGTTGTCTATATTTTAACCTTATTGGGAAATGACAAGTCCCAAATAGACCAACTATATCTTCATGAATGTGCACTTCTTGAGATTGATTAGTAACTTCTCTTCTTGTAGCTTGTTTAATACCATTCTAAGGTGTTTAATATGCTCCTCCTTTGGATGAATATGAATAAAAATATAATAGAGGTATACAATGAAAAATATACTTATGAAAGCTTTTATAAGATCATTCATGAGCCTCATGAAGGTTCTTGGAGTGTTAACCAAAATGATATTATAATCTATTTATATAGTTAATCATTGATCTTAAAATTTGTCTTCCATTCATATGCCTCTTTGGTTATATTTTAATGGTATCCAATTTTTAATCATATCTTGGATAAATACCTTTCACAACTTAAATAATAAATTAGATCATCAATTATAGGCAAAGGAAATATATACCTAATTATAATATTGTTTATGAATCTTGAATGAGGGAACATTATCCAACCTCCATCCTTCTTAGGAATTAGGAATGTTGGAAAAACACAAAGACTTAAACTTTCTTTGACTATGCCTTTATATAACAATTATTACACTTTCTTCTTTATATCCTCATTTTATTTTGGTGTCATCATGTATATTGCCTTGTTTGGTAAATTGGATCATGAAATGAAGTCTACGTGGTGATTGATGCTTCTCATTAGAGGTAGTTCATCATTAAATTCATTTATAACAATATCTAAAAATTCATTCAACAAATTTTATATTTTTAAAGGCATATTAGTCAATTTTGTGGCTATAATAGGTGTTCTATGCTTGCAAACTAATGCATAACTTACCTCTTATTTCTATAATTTTGAAAAAAATATTTTCCACTTGTTATAAACACCTTAAGATTGTATTATATTATTGAATTCTCCTCTTTCAATGGTATGACAGTGTGTTTATTTCCATATTTCTTATAGGTTTAGTCATTGTTCATCCCAGAATGTATGGATTTCATATCAAATTTCTAAAGTTTGCCTAATAGAACATGATAGACATCCATAGGCATGACAACACATATCACCTTATCATTTTAGTTTCCTATTTAAAAATCCAATTTTAATTGTTAATTTACTAGGACTTGGTGTCTTTTTTTCAGCCATGACACCTTATAAGGAGTGGGGTGAGTTAATTGTTCCAAGCCTAACATGTAACCTATTTATAAATATACTAGATTATTAGTACTTTCACTATCTATAATTACCTTTCAGCACTTACCTTTGGACTTGAAAGTGGTTATAAAATTTTTATTTCTCTGTGTGGGCTCCTTGATCTCCTTGCTAGGATTGTGAACACCCTCTTCATGAGCAAGGATTCTCCAACTTTAGGTGCATCTTCATGAAAAGGTGATCCCACCCTCTCCTAATTAAATTGGATAATTTGAGTACTACCTTGACTAGTTGATATATTGTCTATGCACTCATAAGATATATACCCATACTTATTAAATTTGAAACACCTACCTATAGATCTTATTTCTCTACCTCTTGTTCAATAAACTTGAAACTCATCTCAACATGCTTAATTTTGTCATTTTCATACATTAAATGTATCTAATTTGGTGTTAGGATAGGTTTATATTAAATATAATATTATTATACAATTATAACATGTTAAAAGACACTAAATCCCTATTACATAAGGATTGAAACCTTAACAACATGCCCAGAACCTTCAAACTTTTAACAACAAATTTTAATTTTTAAATTTCTAGTTTTGGCGGGAAACCTAGAAACACCACCAAAAGACCTATAAATGGTAAATGAAACCTATAAATGTATTATTATTGAAAAAAAATGACATATTATACCTCATAATACCAAAAACAAACACAATTGAAATCACTATTTATAATTCACTTGCATCAGACTATCAAGGAGCAAAAAAAAATTTATGAGCTCTTGCTCATGAGTTAATTAACGCTAATGCCATGATTGATTATATATAAAGGTGTAATAAATGTTTCATACTAAATTTTATGTTTATTACAATTGATCAATTAATAAAATTACTCCTTCTCTTTGGTCTTCTCTACCACCTTCTTGTTTGGAATGGCTTCAATATGATCTTGTTGTGTCTTTAGTAACTACTGCTCCTAAATAATGGTATGATAATATTTGTATTTAGGTGACTTATTTGATTTAACCTATCCTTTTAAATTATAAATGTATTCTAAATTAAATATGGGTGATATTATAATGTCAAATGGAATCTCTAGTTCATAAGCATTAGCAAAAAAATTCTTAAAACCTTACAAGGTCCAATTTTCTTCATCTTTAACTTATTATATTCCCCCTTAGGTAATATTTATTTCTTAATATGGGAAATTTATATATCACCTACCTCAAAATTCACTTATTTTATTCTCATATCAAAACTTATCTTATACTTTAACTCAATTCTAATTTTTGGTTTACCTGTTCATGCAACTCTTGCATACATTTAACAAAATCCTCACCTTCTGCACTTTTTTTATCCTACTTGCCCAAGTTCCTCAAATCATAAATTCCTCTTAACTATATTTCATACACAATTTATAATTGATTCTAACATTTACTTATATTTGTGTAATAAATATATGAAAATTATGCTTAAATTAGTGTTTGATCCCATTATTTAGGATGGTCACTTACCAAACTTCTAATGATGTTTCTAGGACTCTTATTAACCACTTTAATTTGACCATCAATTTGAGTATGGTAAGATAATATTAATCCTAAATTATTCCCTAAATTCTTCCAAAAATGTCTATTTTTTAAAATCTTTGTCAAACATAATGCTTTTAGGAATCCCTTGTAATCTTACTTCTTTAAAAAATATGTTTGTAATATTAGTTTCATCATTTTTTTTGTACAAGGTATAAAGTGTGACATGTTATAAAACCTATCAACCACAAAAAATATATATTCATTACCTTTTTTTTTTTTCGGTATCCCATGCACAAAGTCCATACTCATTATATCCCATGGCTTACTAGGAATAGGCAATGGCTAATATGGGCAAAAATTTTGACTTTGTCCTTTAGCATGATGACATATTATACATATTTGTACAAACCTTTTCACATAATATTTAATATTTTTCCAATAATAGTGTGTACTCAATTGATTATTTTCTTCTATTTGCCCAAAGTGTCCTACCAAATTGCCATTATGTTTCTATTTTAGTATATCTTCTCTAATTGGCCCTCTTGGTATGTATAGTTGATTACCCTTGAACAAAAATCCTTATTGTAGCATATAGTCTATCCATGAACTCCTATATATATTTTTTGTATTATCAAATGTTTCATAGGTCTCATTGAAACTAGGATTTTCTATATATAAGGTTTTTAATTAATTAAAACCCAATATTTGGAACTCCTACACAATCAGACTTCTCCTGCTTAATGCATCTATAGATTTATTAAATTTTACTCTTTTATTTTTGATATAAAAAATAAGAAATTTGAAAAAATTCAACCCATTTCATATACCTTTAACTTATTTTTATTTGATTATTAAAAAATTATAAGGTGTGATTGTCTATATAGAGAAAAAAATCTTTGGGTGGCAGATAGTGTCTCCATTTATTCAATGATTGGGTAATATCATAGAATTATCAGTCATATGTTTATTAACTATTCATTGCCTCATTTATATTTTCACTGAAGTAGGCAACTAGTTTTCCCTCTTGGATCAAAATATCCCCTATATTAGTACCAATAATATCACACACTACTTATAAAATTTTACTAAAATTAGGTAAAGCTAATATAGGTTGCTTTGTGATCTTTTTATTTAATAATTGAAAATTTCTCTCAATTAACTTATTCCATTGCAATTCATTTTTATTTCCTTTGATATTTTACACTATTGGATCACAAATACCACTAAATTTTTATATAATTTTTTTTAATAAAAACTAGCCAACCCATCAAAACTTATTAAATCAAATACACTCCTTGGAGTAGGCCATTTTATTATAGATTTTACCTTATTATTTTCTATATTCAAACCTTATTTGGAAATGACAATTACAAAATAGACCAACTATATCTTTATGAATGTGCTCTTTTTGAGATTGATTAGTAACTTCTCTTCTTATAGTTCGTTTAATACCATTCTAAGGTGTTTAATATGTTCCTCATTTGAATGACTATGAATTAGACTATCATCTAGGTAGAAAATGACAAATTTACCTATGAAAGCCTTTTTCAGATCATTCATGAGCTTCATAAATGTTATTGGAGTTTAGTTAGCCCAAATAATGTACAAGATATTTATATAGTCAATTATTAGTCTTAAAATTTGTCTTCCATTCATAGCTCTCTTTGATTCTAATTGAATGGTAGCCAATTTTTAATTATATCTTGGATAAATACCTTTCACCACTAAAAATAATACATTAGATCATAAATTCTAGGCAAAGGAAATCTATACTTGATTATAATATTATTTATGAATATTGAATTAGTGAACATTATCTAACCTCCATTCTTCTTAGGAGTTAGGAATGTTGGAACAACACAAATACTTAAAATTTATCTAATTAGGCTTATATCTAAAATTTATTGCACTTAATTCTTTATATCCTCATTCTATTTTGGTTTCATCATGTATATTTCCTTTTTTGGAAGATTGGATCATGGAATGAAGTCTATGTAGTGACTGATGCTTCACATTGGAGGTAGTTCATCATTAAACTCATCCATAACAATATCTAAAAATTCATTCAAATTTTTTTATATTTCTAAAAGCATATTAGTTAATTTTATGTCTATAATAGGTGTTTTATGCTTGAAAAATAATGTATAACTTACTTCTTATTTCTAATTTTTTGAAAAAACTCTTTTCCACTTGTTAGAAACACCTTAAGATTGTCTTAGATTATTGCGTTCTACTCTTTTAATGGTATGAGTGTGTTCTTATTTCCATGTTTCTCAAAGGAGTAGTCATTGATCCTTCCTTAATGTATGGATTTCATATCAAATTTCTAAGGTATACCCAATAGAACATGATAGACATCCATAAGCATGACAACACATAACACCTCATCCTTTTAGTTTCATATTTAAAACTCTAATTTGCATTGTTTATTTACCAGGACTTGGTGACCTTTTTTTAGCCATGACACCTTATAAAGAGTGAAGTGTGTTAATTGTTTCAAGTCCAACTTGTGAACTATTTATAAATATACTAGATTATTAGTGCTTTCACTATCTATAATTACCTTACATCAGTTACCTTCAGACTTGAAAGTGGTTCTAAACAATGTTTTTCTTTGTGTAGGCTCCTTGATCTCCTTGTTAAGAATGAACAACACCCTCTTCATGAGAAAAAATTCTCCAAATTTAGGTGAATATTGATGAGAAGGTAATTACACCCTCTCCTTATCAGATTAGACAATTTGATCACTACCTTTATTGGTTGAAATACTGTTTGGGCACTCATAATATCTATACCCATACTTGTTACATTTGAAACACCTACTTATAAATCTTCTTCCTCTACATCTTTTATAAGGTCTCATACATTTGAATGAGTAACCACATATTATGGTTTGACCTTGACTTTGTGAATTGGTAGCTTCTTCATTATTGATCTACAACTAAATACTTTCATCATGATGTACTCTACCCCTAAAACTTATACCTTTACCCCTTGAATGTTGAGTCTACTTCCTAGATAATTTATCATATAATTTAAGGAAAAATTGGTATGCCTCCTCAAATAATCTTGATGATATAAGTATGATCTCATATTTTATGTTTAACCTTGACCCATTGATATATCTAGCCACCTTTTCAACATCTTATTCTATATGTCCTTCCCTAATGGTTAGTTTGTGTAACTCATATGTATA
>JARHVA010004020.1:1312500-1420000 GCA_037957365.1 Torreya grandis
CTAGTTGTGCACCCATATAAACTATATATGAAACCATATAAACTAGATATGTTCATCCATAATAAGTAGATGTGTAGCTTTAAAAACAGGTAAATTTATTTGTATCAATAATATAAGCTACCTATAGTAAATATGAAAGTTACTCATAGCAATTGCTATAAAAAATTAGGCACCTACTAGTGAAAACCAACATGCACAAATTAATCTCATAGAATATATTTCACTTGTTAATAAGTAATTAAATTATGCAAAAATTAATTTTACGCTTGATAAAAATCCATATTTATTAATTATATACACAATTAAAGAGCTCAAAAATACTACCAGTGAAGGAGATCATCAAAAAAATAAAATATGACACATTTTTTGGGTGATTATGGTATGGATAAATATGTAAAACTATAATCATGTGATGAATAATATTAAGGCCATGAAATAATAAAAACATGTTTCCCTATGACATTGAAATGGGTACTACCCCTTGACCCTCATAGTGGGTACTGCCCCCAAACCCCCACTTCTAAATTCTAAAACTAAAGAAGAAAATGATGGGGGAAATGTGATCACAAAAGTTATTATTTTAAAGACATTTTTACCTAATAAAACTCATATTTTATTTATTTTTCATAAAAAAAATACGTAATCAATTAAATAACTAATTCCTAAATATGAGAAAGAAAGTATAATTGAAAAATTCCTGGAGGGAGAAAGAAATTTTCAAGAACAACTAAAAATGAAAGCTCTAAGCATGTGTTCCCTTAGATATTTAAAGGAAAAATATAAGTGTGGATGCTAAGATTTTTGTAAAAATAATGATAAAATAAAAAGGAGTCACTTACTAAAAATTAAACTCATGGAAATGTAGATGGAAGCAAGTATGCTTTATTTGCATCTCAAAGATAACCTTTACAACCAATGTAATGTTCAAATATGTCTATTGGATATTATTATTCCATTACTATTTTTATAATTATGTTATATATAATTATTATACATTTAATGCTTGGAATTACATCTCACCACCATCTCAACATTGGCCAAACTATTGTAAAAAACCAAACAAACTAATGGTTGTGGTTTCAAGTCCAGTCATGTTAGCCACCATATAAAAATAAACAACCATAACATGATGGATTTAAAAAAATCCCCACAACCATAATAGGTTGTGGGATGTTTTAAAAAACACAACAAAACCTTGCCTATTTCACCTAATAGATAATGCTCTACCCATAAACATAACATTAATAATAAGTTGGCTTAACAATTTTAAAATAATGAATTGATGACACATTTCACATAACAAATAAACTTAGTAAAGTTCCATCCACATTAAATGATTATATTATGACCCCATATAAATCACTAATAGTAATATAACCATCCCTTGAGATTTATTAAATAACAATAAACATTCTATTACCAATAAATGAGCCAATCCTTGAACTACATCCATTTACAAGTAAGGTCGTATTTTATTTTATTTTAATCTTTTTCAGAAATGTTTGAGTCATACAAGGGAAGAACATTACTCATTTTTTTTAAAAAGTAGATATGAAAAAGAATTGTTGTGTATCTGTTCCATTATTTTAACACTATGTATCCACCTATACATGTGCAATCCAAGAGTTACATTTGAGAAAGCCTAGATATATGAAGAAACATTTTAAAACAATCCAAGTAATTAGACTATTTGATGATCTTACACTCATAAAAAAAATTATTTAAATAAATTTAAAACATTTATACTTATTTTGGATATACACATAGTAAGCCTACTTATCAAAATTATCCTTAAGAACATTCATAACCAACAAAAAATGAAATAAAAAAATATCCAAGGCCCTCACCACACCCCTTATCTTTCCAAATGTTAGAGTAGACAACTATCAAACTTTAGGGGGTTATAGAATACCTTATCACATAAATGGTTTAATGGTATTGACCTATATATTTCATGATGCTATAGCTCAAATCCCACTTAGGGAGGCACTTGGTAATATTTGAGACTTTTTTATAATTAGATACAAACATTTTATCTAGATAATCATTTATTTTTATCTTTACATTAATTTATTTAGCTATGTTATTTTTGTACTTATTCATGCCATTAAAAATTGTATTCTTTCAAATCACTTATATATCCCTAAAATACCTTATTATTCTACCACTTTATAATCCCACCATAAATCCTAGATATATGAAGAAATATTTTCAAACAATCTAAGTAACTCAACAACTTGTTGATATTACACTCATAAACATGGTTTTTCCAAAACACTTTAAAACATTTAGCCTTTTTTATATAAACAAATAATTGGATTGATTATTAGAAACATCCTTAAGAGCATCCATAACCAAAAAAATGGAATAACAGGATACAAGGTGTTCACCACACCCCTTCTTTTCCAAATGTTGGAGCAGTTAAAAATCAAAATTTAGGGGGTTTTGAAAGATCTTATCACATCAAAAAAGTTATGGTAATAAACTATATATTTCATGATACTACAACTCATATCCCACTTAGGGAAGCACCTACTAATCTTTGAGAGACATTTTCTTAGTTTTATACCAAATTTGGATCTAGATAATCATTTATTGTTATCTTAACATTAATTTATGCAGTGATGTTATTTTTGTTCTTATCCATTCCATTCTAAATTATTTTCTTTCACCCCACATATATATCTATAAAATAACTCAATATTCTACCACTTTATAAACCCACCATATTTTTTATCCATTCTAGATCATTATAATGATACACACATGCGCGCGCACGCGCACCCACACACACACACACACACACACACGTTTATCATTATGGTTAAAATTTTTAAATAATTTTTTTTTAATATTGGTTATTTTGTGTTACTAATGATTTAATTTTCTAACCATACATTTCTAGCTTGTAGCAACTACTATAGGACATCCTCTAGTAACTACTTTAAGTCACATTGTAGAAATTATTTTAGGATACCTTTTAGAAATTTTTATGGGTCACCCTATAATAATTATTTTAGATGACCCTATAGGAACTGCTAGAGCTTGATGAAAATTGTATTCAGAGTTGTTTCATATTAAGATGAGGTAATGCGAAAACTTGAATTAGATATAATTGTGAAAACTAATACATTTATGAGTTATAGATTAGATAAATTTTTCATTTCAAGCCAGAGACAATAAACACAATTTAATGTTTTACCCACACATTGGAGTAAAAACCATCCATATGGCTATAAATTAGAGGAAATGGACACACTTGTATTTAATTAATTACCACCATTAACCAAATCTTAAACTTATGAATGCAGAATGTATACACATTAATATTTAATCATGTAGATAACATAAACACACTAAATCAATAAATTTATAATTTTATTCAACATGTTGATTGTCCTCATTTAGTTATCAACCCACCTACATGGCCCTCAGATCCTATTGGGGATGTTATTAATCTTAATCACCTCCCACCACATCAATGTTGCCTTGGACATATTTTTTTTTAAATTTATTCCATTTAAAAATTAACCAAGCTTGTTTATATCCTTTAAAATAAATTTATTTAGATCCTTAACTTAAACAATGACTGAGATCATCCAAAATATTTTATGTAAACCCACGTGAGGTAGATATAGCCAAAAAAGTCTACACCTTGAAAATAAACAAATGTTATAATTTGTCTTGAGAATGCATCCATTAATGAAAAATATAAATCAAAAGTGGAACTTAATTATTTTAATTAGATTATTTTTTTTATTGAGTAATGCATGTTAGGAAGGTTTATAGGTTTTCAATTTCATTCTCATGTGAATACATGTTCTCTTTAGGTTGAATTGGATAATTCATTTCAATTCCTCAGTTATGCATCCAATAGAGCATGTAAATTTTTCCTTGGATGAACATATGGACAATTTAACCATGTCATGTACTACATCAAAAATATATTTATGGCATATAACTCAAATGTATGGTATCTATGATTAAATTTATTATGTTTATATATGTTATTAATTAGTTTTTCCATTATTATATTGTAAGTTCTTATGCATATTGATTAACCAACCATTTTTATCTCATGGAAAAATTAAATATTAATGATTCAACTATCATATAGTTTTTTAAATTACAAAAAAATAATATTACAATTCTAGAAAGAATTGAAACAAATAATTTCATTGATTATTTTATTTCACAAGCTAACATATCATGAATTAAGCATTCAAGTGTATGATGAACATATTTTTTATGATTTCTATGAAAGAACATGTGTTTTATAAAAAAATGGTTTCAAATAATTATTTCCAACATGTATTTTTTTTTAAATAGATAAAACATATGCCTATTAGTGTCATAAATATTGGCATATTGGGAAACATACATGCTATGATGAAATTTTTCACATAGTTTCATATCAATTATAGGTTAGTCAAAAAATAAGAATCATGTGGCATGATGTTTTCAATATAAAAATGAGATTTACACTAAAATACTAGAAATTGCTTCATAATTTCATGCAAACCAAGCTGAAATTTAGTTTAAATAGTTTAAGATTAAATAGATGTTAGATAAAGAGCTCAAAAATAAGGAGGAATTCATGTAGCTACTCAATTACTAAATTGATTTGGAGGTTGTATAGTCTATGATACATATTCTTCATAAATTTTCATTAGATCATCATTTTTCAAAAAAATTAAAAAAATCAACAGTGAAAACCTCAAGCATTGTTGGCAGTCTTGGTTAGAAAACTAGCTTACTATCCAACCAAGTACTAAATAAAGAACCTTGATTTTAAAACAAAATTTTTGGGTAATCAAGGGAAAAATAATTTAAAAAATGTCATATATTATTAATTTTAAGTAATTTATAATTATTTTAGTTGCATCCCTCTACTTTCCTTTGCAACTTTTCTTACAAGGGCTCTATTACTAGTTTTCCATTACTACATGTGTCTACAATAATATCATCATCCTTAAAAATGATAAAAAATACCTATTTTTATGGGATATGGGATCCTTGTTATTATTTAATGTTTCATATACCCACCTACACTACTAAAAAATTGTCCTATATATTATAGTGTTGAAAATAAATGTTATACTTATGTCTATGTGGTCCTACACTCATCCTAATAGCTAAAGGTTGCAAGTTTTCACCTAAACCCACTATTTTATTGTTCTCATTTTAAAACCATTGTTAAATTAATACTAATTCAATTAATTATACTATATATTTTAGATAATTATATTTTTTAAATTTTAAATAGGTATGCATAATTATTATATTTAATATACTATTACCCACTACCTAATGTAGTTTTTAACTAGTCTTGAGTCAACCATATTAGTTATCCTATCTACTTCATATTCCCTATCATGTCATCATAATGAATGGTTATCCAAATTAATGTCATAACCACCCAAGAAACTTCATGATGTCAACTGATTATCTGGTTCCCCATATTTTGGCTTTACTAATAAAAAATTTGTATGCCCCATTTCTTAGCCAACTTCCCACAAAAAAATAATTTGGTTCACTTAAGGACAAGTGTCTACCTTAATTTTGGGGGAGAATAAGGATATAATTTTAATTTATCTCCTTTAAATTAATATAAATTTAAAACATTAAATTGGGTTGTTATACTAAAAATTCATATCACTTGTACCCATGTCAAAAGAGGGATGTAAATCATTACAAGGAAATTATGATAAGAATATATTCAATGTCAACAATTGAGACACATGCATCTATAGATTACAATAAAGTCAAAATGCAAATATTCACTAATGTATATACTAAAACTAAATATTTAAATAATCTCAATCTTGTATATTTGAAAAATATTAATTAGGGGTCTACCCTTCAATTCTAGACCTCCTTGCTACTGAAAGGCTTACATTTACCATCTCATTGTGCCTAAATGATTACATCTTAGTTTGATCCATATTATTATGATGAACTAGGTTTCTTTCACTACATAGAAATCATAAAACATGATAATAGTCCTTCAATGTTAGTTTTAGACCCATGCATATTCTTTAGCCCTCTAGATAACCTTTATATAATGTTCAGTTTCCAAAAGTCATCCAAATTTCAAACTTTTCAAAACATTTAGGTCAACCTATTTTTATTATTGAACTCTACCATGAGATATATTAAAAAGGTATGGTATAAATACAATCCTAATTATTCTCATTATTCATCTATAAAATACCAAAGCAAGCACCTACTAAGACTCATTACATCAATTACACAACTAAGTTATTCTTCCCTATTCATCCATATTTATTTATCAGTCATAGGATAAATCATAAAATAATGTCTGATTTTTTTAGAGAGTAGCCCATGAGTGATATTTGTCAAGTTATAATCTAGATCATTACATGCATCTTCATATAGTTTATTTATACCTTGTTCAAACACATCCCACACATAAGGGATAACTACATAAGTCTGAGGTCCTCCTTAGATTATTGCCTATGTAGGCAATGCTTAGTGATACAAGGGTCATTAAGGTCATCTCGATAATGAAATCCCACTAATCCAATTTTAGAAAAATCATTATAAGGGTGAAGAAGAATGAATAACTAGGGTTTGATCAATTAGTAAATATTGACATATTATATCCCAAATATGAACATATAAGTATAAAGGTGAAAGAAACCCTAGATTAATTTAGTTTCTTCATTATCTAGTCATTATTCCATATTGGACACCTACACCACAATGAGACACTAGTATCCATGACTTAAAATTACAATTTCTAAAATCTAATGATTGATCTAGAATACTGATCTTACATACTTTATACCTATTTCCATTCTAGATCTAATCACACATGGTAAAACCAAATAAATATCATTTATTTTTGGTATTAAAATTAATTGAACATATTTCAAAAAAATTACTTTTTATATCTAGCATATCTCAATATTATAATTTAGAATATGAATTTATCTAAGTTTTCAATTAATTAGACTAATATAGATTAGTTTATCACCCCTAAGTTTAAACTATTTCTATATTCTTAACCTTATCCCACATATCTAAATTTAGGTTTAAAAATTTAGTGAACCTAACCTCTGTGTCTCTTTATGAAGATCTTTACTTGCCCAAGATTATTCAATGTCTTGAGGTTTTTTCTTGCTATTTTTTTCATATTTATTCTATTATCTATATGCACCCTAGGCCTAGCCCTAGATTAGGTGGTGTTTATACTGAACACTTGGATATTTCTATTTTACCACACAATATGGATCAAACTAATGAAGTATCTGATGTTTTGCCTAATATGAGTGCCAATGAATAAAATAAACAAAATTATAGAGAAGTTATCATATAATATGATTTTAATCTTTAAAATAATGAATCTAATGCAAATAATAAACATGAACAAATATATCAAGACCAAGTGCAATCTATTTCTATGTTTTGAGAGAGTATTATTCAATATCTTGAGGATATATATGACATACTAAAAATAATATTAGAAACTAAATAAGTAAAAGGCACAAATTACTTATCCTTCCCCTTGAGCTCATCATTACTTTCTACATCTAGTGGGGGCATGGGTTATTTTTTCAAACCATTATTCCTCAATGATCATATATATATATATACATATATATATATATATATATATATATATATATATATATATATACATATACCATGTAGATAATGAATGATTCAAATAAAATACCATTTTAATACCTATATCAACTCAAACCATGTTTACATCCCTTTTGATGAATGTTCAACTATTTACTCTTAATCCTAATGGGTCTATAATGAAAAATATTCTCCAAGTTAAAAAAGATTTGGAATATAAGGTTACAAATATTTATAAAATGTCTTTAAATTATCCTTATGATATTGATTAGTAATATGTGTTACATAATCCTATTTCACTTGAAATATATTTTCACCCTTTGATAAAGGATTTTTTCACACCAAATTTCACATTTTATGATGGCAAGGGAAATCCTAAAGAACATCTATGATATTTTTATGTAGACTACCTTAATTATACATCCAATTATAAACTTTTGACAAAATTATTTCCAAATATCATAAATTAATATGATTTATGATGGATTTATGATTTACCAATCTAATTAGTGAGAACATTCAAACCTCTAGCTGATCAATTTCTAGTACATTTCTCTATATACATCACTAAAAAAATATCATATGCTCAAATTGAAAAGATCAAATAAGGAACCAATGAAATTATAAATTAATATGTTTTTATATCTAAAATAATGTTGGCCAAAATGACAAATCCAATGGTGGATAAATAACTTCAAGACATATTCAAGCAAAGTTTTCTTACCCCATTACATGAGCCCATTATTTTCAAAAAATTCAAATATTTTGATGAATTATTACATAATGTTCATGATCATTAAATGAATCTTATTTCATTGAAAAAAATTAATTATGTATCAATAATATCATGTTTGATATCAAACCACACTAAAAGATCAAATATACTGAACTTAAAAATAAAATAGCCATAATGGTTAACGTAGTGTCATAACAACCTAATCGACTCATATTATCTAATGCACCTAAGAGATAATTTCCATAATTATCTGAGTCTCCAACTTATTTAGTTAAAAATCTTGTGGAGTGTCATCTCATATCTCTACCTCCTCCCATAAAGGTTGATACGAGTTGACTCATACCCAAAGGATATGATGTTAGTGCATATTATGACTATCACCAAGGTCCTATGCATTATACAAATTGATGATATAACTTGAATCATAAGATCCAAGACCTTATTTATGACCAAAATATTACCTTTGATTATCCTCTAAAGGATTCAAGTTCACAACCTAATGATCACTAGAATCATAAAATATTTAAAAATAATTTTTAAGATTATTCTAAGAAAGATCTAGATCTAAAAATGGCATACAATGCACATCCTCCTCCATCACATTATGGTCACCCATTAGATGATATTATTGGAACTTATACATACATAGTGCCTCCTATCATTTATAAACTTTTTATTACATTTTATGGATGGGATCATATGATAACCTTTTATTTACACATTCCAAAAAGATTAAAAATCAAATATCCAATACAATATAAAAATAATCAAATAATTAAACAATAAAATATTCATACTTCCCATGTTTTGTTATATTCTTGGTATCTATGTTATTTTATTTATGTTAGTAGATATAATATAATTTCATTTATATATAAAAATATGTTTCACACATATTTGAGCATGATAAATGCATACCTAACCACATGATATATGCACTTATATATGTTAGACTTCCCATCTACCCACATCATATAGTACACTTGGGGAATCTAATTATTTGATCATTATTGGTACATGTTATATATCCTTCATGATCATTTCTTCATTATCATGTTTGAGAGTATATACTAACAATTACACATGTCTATATCCATGCTCATTTTTTTAGAGTGTACTTTATATGTTATGTTACATAATGTTATTTGCTAACACATATATGTAGGGACTAATATGATATCATTATGTTGTTTTCTTAAACTTAATATATATTTCACTTCCTTGAGTATATCCCATTACTTTTTATTTTCTTTCTTGTGGAACATTTAAATATGTTCCTTGATTGTTGGACCTTGTGCCATTGTATGTTAATTTGACATTTGAACATGTCATTATATATTATTTAGATATTTAAATATGTCATTCATTTTAATTATGTATAATTTAAACATGCCCATTATATGTAGTATCCTTATACATTCTTTTACTTTATATTGAGTCATCTTATGTGTGTAATCAATTATTTATTGAGCTTGTCATATTACTCTCTCTCTCTCTCTCTCTCTCTCTCTCTCTCTCTATATATATATATATATATATATATATATATATATATATATATATATATATATATATATATATATATGTAATTATACATATTAAATTTGTATGCTGCATGATTCATACATAGATTATACATCTGCCTTATCATTTTGAGTTAAGTCACCTACCAGATTATATTTACTTCACTTCAAAAGGGGTATATTAGTGGGGGCATGTCATAGAATCATGACCTCCACATTTTTTTATAGTTTATATATTTTAATGTGGCATGTCATATATACATGACCTCCATACATAAAATTTCTTAGTATATACATATTTAATTTGTGGCATGTCATAAATATATGACCTCCACACTTTCACTAGTTCAGTTTCATGATTCAAGTATTCACTTGGGTTAGAATCCTACACATTACACTATTTTTTCATATATTTGAAACATATTTTTTTAGATTTATGACATATATAGTCTAGTTAAACCATATTTTTGGCTCATATGCCATGTTATTCAATCAAAAATTAAAAAATATACAAGTTATAGTATTCATTAGGATGTATAGATTAATCAAGGATGTACTATTATCAAGCCTTTTTGTTGCAATAGTTGGTTTATTTTATAGGTTGAAGTGAATAAATTAATTAACATCATAAAATTTATAGTTTAGAATGGTTAAATAATATAATATCTCTATATTCATAGGATGAGTTGATTATATCACTTATCCTCACCAAATTACATACTCACACTTGAGTTGTGTGATTAAGATTTAGTGATTTCAATGGTCCTGTCAAAACTCATCGTTATACCAGATTGAGCGAATAATACCTTCTAATATCCCTCTTTAATGTTCTAAGGTTTAGTTCTAAACTTATTCCAACTCCAACTATTCATAAGGAATCATCTTTACTAAGTCAAATGGAAACATGTTTGCATCGACACACATATGTACTCCTTCCTTGCGCTCTTTTTTTTCAAGAATTTAAATTATTTAAAATTTTAGATTATATACACTAATTTATAATATAAAATTATCTTAGTTACAAGTCATACACTAAAAAATCACTCAAACTGGGCTCAAGTTAAGGTAAGGTTTGTTGTACACACGTAGGTATGCATTTATTTCATTTAAAGTAGTAATTTCATCCTTGTGAATTACTATATTAAAGGGGGGAATGTAGATAATAAAATTGAATATTTATAGCATATCAGTCTTGTAAATTTGAAAAATATCAATCATGGGTCAACCATTTAGTTTTATACCTCCCTATTTATGAAAGCCTTGCATTCACCATCTCATTGTGCTAAAATGCTTATCTCTTAGTTTGATCCATATCATTTTGATGACCTAGATCTCTTATATTACACATAAGTATCAAAACCTGATGATAATCCTTCACTATCAATTTTAGACCCATATATATTTTATATCCATCTAAACATTACCAACCATATGGGACATTACCTTTGACGGTAGTGGATAAATATCCTTATCTAGTGTCTAGTTACCAAAATTCATCCAAATTTCAAACTATTTGAAACCTATGGACTGGTCTATTTATCTTATTAAACTCTACCATGAGATATTTTTAAAAGGTGTGGTATATATACAAATTTAATCCTTTTCATTATTCATCTAAAAAATACTAATCAAGCACCTACTAAATTTTTTTAATCAATTGAAAAATTCTTTTCATCCCTATTTATTTGTCAATCATAAAAGTAGTCATACAAAAGGTTTGAAGAATTGAAATAGAAACCCATGAATGGTATTTTTAAATTTAAAAACTAGATCACTTCATTCATATTCATATAATATATTACACCATTATGCACACACACTCCCACACATATGGGAGAACTAAACAAGTCTAAGGCCCTCCGTGGATTATTATCTATGTAGGTATCACTTAGTGGCAAAGGGGTCATTGAGGTCAGATCAACACCATAAGGCCATTAACCCATTTTTATAAAAATAATTTTAAGGGTGAAAAAGGGTGAAGAGATAGGGTTTGATCAATTATTAAAGAGTGACAACATGCATTCTAGATATGAACATATCAATAACAATTTAATAGAAAACCTAAAACAATAAATTTGTTTACATTGAGATCTAATAATTATTTGTAGTGGACACTTATTCCATAGTGAGACACTAGTGTCAATGGTGGTGTCCATATTAGATGTTAGAGTCCAAACCTAATGGTAATGTCCATAATTATAAAATTAAATTTTATAGAATATTATGATTGATCTAGAATATTAATCCTACATACTTTCTACCTATTTATAGTCTAGATTTTATTGTACACAATAAACACAACTAAGTATCATTTTTATTTTGTATTACAATGAATTAAATGTATTTAAAATTTGGTACTTTCTATATTTAGCACATCTCAGTATTATAATTTAGAATATTCATTTATATGAATTTGTGATTAATTATAATGTTATAGATTATTTTATCATCCTTGTGCTTGAACTATTTCTATATTCTTAATCCTATACCACATATCTAAATTTAAGGTTAAACAACTAATATACTCTTTTTGTAAGGGGTTTTCATATCTGTAGTAATGGTTTTAACTTATTTTTGTTATATATGATTTAAGGAGTTACCTCATGTCATTATGAAAACACATTTTACTTTTTGTTGTGTTTGAATAAAATATAACAACATTTCCAACTAAATATGCTTCAAAAATATCTTGATTTTTTTTAGTTTATTTAGCTATTATTGTCAAGATTCTTCTTCAATATAATTGAACAATAATAAGTTTATGTAGATAATAAATACACACCTATTTTTGAAGGTGAGACTAAATATATATTAGTGCAAATTTTTATCATACTACTATTTATGTACCATTATTTGAAGTAACCCTATTACTCATATGATACTTTTCATTTGATACTATATCTAGATCAAAAAATTGACTAAATTTCAACATATGAGAAATTGATGGTTTTTTAATATGATTGGAAAAATTAAAATATCGATCAATTTCTTAAAAGATAAAATAAACTACATGAGAAAAATTATTGAATATTTTTTTTGTCAAAGCTTACATATTAAATATTTTATAGATCAAAGATTTTGTATGTGTATGTAGTCATATTTGATAATTGGATTGATTGCAAAATTTCTTTGACATTTTATTTTAAATTAAAAATTAAAAATAATTTAATGTCTTATACAAAGGAATATCAATCTATAAATACTATATCTCATAGCAGAGTACACATGTCAAAAATAATGAATGATCAATGGAAGCAATTGACCATGTTTAAAAAAATAATTAAATAGTTAAGGAATCAAAAAATGAAGTTCTAAACCCACTTCATCTTTTATTACAATACAAGTATCAGGGAACAATATAATTATGATTATGATGGAGAAACCTTACCACTCCATTGTAAAAAAGAGGACCTTTCTTTGTTTACAAATTCATGGCTACAAATATCATAGCATATTTATGAATAGGAAGAGATGAAGTAATGGGATAAATTTTGAGAAAGATAAAGGATTCATTTCAAGATATATTCTTGAATAATCCATCCCATGATTTGAAAATTATTTGTAAATTTTTCATTTAATTTCCCATTTTAATAAGAACTAAACTAATATATTTTGCATAGAGACATGCAAATATTTAAGCTGGTGGGGGGTGGGGTTATGAGGCACATAATTATCCCTTATATTTATTATTATCATTTCTTAAAATACAACCTATGTTTTTATTCACACTCTTTTGGGATACACTATGTTGATATATACACATATTCTAAAAATAATGTATATTCACATTGTTTTGGTTAAAACTAGTTATCTTTATATAGATTAACATGATTTAATGGTAAGTATGTTTAAGGTATTACTAATTATGAATGTATAATGCATAATATAATTATTTTAATGTCTTTTATACCTATATCTAAGAAGTAAAAAATATCCATTTGATTTTCTGACATCCCATAAAAACTAGTTGTTCACCTGAAGTAGTTGGTATGTGAACCTATATAAATTATTTTTGAACATATAAAAAATATATGTTAAACCTTATCAAATAATAATTTGTACCTTTAGTATCTATTTATTCACTTATAAAAACTATTTGTATGCCCATATAAACTGGGTGACCTAATAGTATCAGTTGGGAATGGTACACATAGTAACTAGGTGAGCTACCCATAATAATGGTTGGAGTATTCCAATCCACATATAGAATTTGAGTTATACCTATATAAATATACGTGTATGAAATTTTAAATTCTTGATGATTACATGACAGATTTGAAAAATTAACTCCTAGCTAACTATCCAACACTTAATAGGGGATTATGATAGAGGAAACTAATATACATTGAATTATAAATGTTACATGGTCATAAACCAAAAGGATATAATCTATTTAATATAAGTATTTATTTCATGAGATAGATAATTCATATACTTATCATTTATGTCCATATATATTACGGGGTAGAATAAACTACAAATCTCCTTTACATTTTTATGATATTGGAACACATATAGCTTAGAAGATTTTATATGAATAGGTGTAGGGGAATAATTTAGAAACATAATAAAATAAGAAAGGTTAAATTTCATCATGGAACAATAAGTGTCCACCATATATGACATCATATAAAAAATATGACCTTGTCTGACCCATTGAAACTATTTCTTTAGATTTTATGATATTATCTATCCTAAGGTTGGATTATTTTGGTTTGATAATCATAGCATGAATTGGAGCCAAAAATTTATTGAAATGAATCATATTAGGGGTCCCATATAATTAGGTCATCAAGATAATTTTGGATCTTACTCCCCATTTAAATTTTTTATAGTATATATGTATATGTCCTTTTTATCTACCCATATATTAACATCTTTGACCTAATAATTCAAGACTTTAATTAGGTCATTGTTTTTGAGCTATTCAGAGGTAACATTTTGGTTATAAACAAAAGTGAGTTAAGAAAGATTTTAATACATTTGAAGGAAACACCAGATATGAAGGCCATTTTAATATTTATTTTTTGAGGATATATTATATAATATTTTATTCACTTCTGGTAAATATGTTATAGAAAAGTTCTATTCAAGGAAATATATCCGATTTTGTAACAACTTGATGTAAACTAAAAATCCTAGGGTGACCAAATCATCCATGTATTTTATTTGATCTTGAGTGGTTCCTTCATCATCTCTTAAATTATGATCTTCTTATATCCATGTGTAGAGATTACAAGTTATTAGAATAATGAAATTATCAAAGCTAACAAAGTGTTCTCTTGATCATCTTGTGCATCATGCACCTCATTAATATGTGGGATTTATTTTTTTGTTTGATAAGGTAAAATACCTAGTTTTATAGGGACCAAGAACCATAGTTAAAAAGTCTGGAATAGAGTAGCAAGCTCCACAGGTTGAAATAACAAAAAGTATAAAAAACTAGCTAATTATCCCTATGGAAGGAAAAGTAGTAGATAGAAAACATAAAAGTAGTTCACAAGGGGGGGTCCCTCCATTGGTTCCTTTTCATCCTCGATCTTATTCTCGTTTTTACCTTATTTTATCTGATAAATTTTATTTCTTGTTCTTATGTGGGATTTATAAAGTTGTCTTTTATTTTGAATAGATTACAACCACATACAAACCATAAACCTATCAATATCTCTAGGCCTAAGCTAGAAATCCATTCTTAGTATGGATTAATATTTCATTATTATTGACTTTATTTTGATCAATAAGGAACCTCACATGGCATATTATAATTGGATCACATTCATAAAAATTCTTATAATGTCATATTTTATATAGATAATGGTTATTGCATGAATATAGCAAATCAGACAAGTGTCTACCTATGATTGCTTTAGATTATTAGATCATATGGAGTTCATGGAGTCCATTTTTTAGATATAAAGTCTATAGATGTGTGGTTTTATCCTATTAAATATATATTATTTAAATTTTGTACATCTACCTAGGAAAAAATAAAGAGTGACATAAGTCACTCAATAGTTTGTTGAAAATATTAAAACAAAGAAACAAATAAAAGATACAAGGTCTTTGACAATTTTATTAACACATGTGTAGTTTATGGAGTTAGGAAATCATAATATTAAGAATTTAATATTAGTCCCAATTGTTCTCTTTGAGGTTTTTGAGTCCATGGATTTTGAGATCATATTGAATAAATGGTTACATCTACTTCCTATAACACTCATATAAACTTGTGATATCGTGATGTAATTAAAATTAATTTAAAAATTTAGAATTTGTTGAGGTCAACATACCCCCATTTTTGAAAAATGAGGACCCTTGTTAAATTTTGCAAATTGTGTTATAAATTGATAGTCAAATTGATCCAAATTGCATTATTGAATATTATGTTTGCTTCATCTTTCATGGGCATGAATTGACTTCACCTAATATTTCTAATGTTGAATTTTACATTTCCATGTTTTAGGTTCAATGGAGTCCCATTTGAATAATCATTATTCAAGGTTTTGTGGTTTAAATGTCAAATTAACCCTTAGTTCACTAAATAATATGATCTCAATTGATTCTTATATTTTAACCTTTGGTCACAATTGATTAATCGAATATATGTCTAAATAATGTTTAAAAACTTAGCTTAACTATGTTAGCCTAAGTTCCTTTAAAATAGATTCAAATTTATGTGGGATCATATTTACATGAGAATAATTTTATATTTTATGCCTAATTTAAAACTTTAGCCTTAAGTACTAATTGTATTTGTTAATACAATTAAGACCTTAGTCTAAAATTTTATACCATGTTTATATATATTTCTGGAGGGCTTATGTCTTTAATTTTATCTCTATGGATTCTAATTAAACCTAAAGATGCCAAGTGTCAAGATCTTAGAGATGGAAGCATAGACCAATGATCTATAGGTAAAGATTGAAGTAAACAAGTCAAAAGGATTGATCGATTATGCACATTTATTCATGTAGTGAAGATCTAACATTGAGAAGGAATTAAAGCATCAAAGGTCCTATGAAAGAATGTGAGATTGAAAAGTGGAAAGATCTCAGTAAATCAACAATGGATCCAATGGAAAGCATGAGTCAACAAGTCAAATAACCCATGAAGAAACATGAGATCAATAAGTGTCATGATCTCAATAAATCTCAAATAGATCAATGGTTGGCAGTCAATCTTACATCTAATAGATCAATAATGTGAATAAAGGTATACTTTTCAAAGGGATCAGATTGAATACAGTAGTGACATGTGTCACAACCATGAACTAGATGGAGATAAATGAATAGAATTCAAGATCCTAGATCAAGATTAATAGTATGAAGTAGGTCAAGAAGTCAATGTCCCATATGGAATGATAAACCACCATATGTCACAAATGTGTTAAATGATGGAGTGTGTTTAAAAGGTACATAAAGAGCCTACAAATATATGAGGTGGGACATTCTTTAGAACTTAGATGGAAGATCAATTACACATGATAGAGTCAAGACTGGAAAGACTTTTAAGGGATCAATGGTGTAAATTATTTGAGACTCAATATTACACATGAATGTGACATGTGTCCAAAAGTGAAAAATGATCATTTTTTAAATAAATGAATAGTGTGACATGCCAATGTGACATAGGTAGAACACATAAAATTAGGAGATCTTATAGAACCCATCATACAAAAGGTATATTTGTGCAATTTAAATTCAAAATCTAAGTCATGAAACTCATAGTTTGAACTTGATTGCCACCATTAAAGCTCTATGTAGACATCTAAAAACCCATAGAGTGTATAGATTGCCCCAATTGTATCTATGTTCACTATAATTGAGCCAAGAAAAGAACTAGATTATTGTTTATAATTGTATAATTCAATCAATGGTGACCCATAAGCACATTTCAAAGGAAGATGTGGAGCTATATTTGACAATAGATGCTGAGGGATATGTATTCAAGGACACTATGTACATTTCCTCTAATTTAAACATAGGAGATAACAATTGGTCTAAATTTTTCTAGACTATTGAGAACCAACTAACCATTACCAGGGAAGATGGGAATAATTTCTCTACCAAGAGATTGTATGATGATATCATTGCAATCTAGATGACTAGTCTACATTATGTAGTAGAAAAAATAGATGTACTCCATTGCATTGATATTATTACTCCCATTTTTAAAGAAGATAAGATAGATAAGTGCATGTTAATTAATGAACACAATCATAGGAAAGTGGCTTACATTTTTTCTATTACATTTGAGTCCTATTATAAGTTTCCCAACCCCCAAATTAACCTAGCCTCTATCAATTCTTGTGCTAAATAAAATAATTTGATGGAAACCCTTGTCATATGGTTAGATTTTGGGAACCAAGTCTTTTTAAACCTCAATAAGAACATTCCTATTAGCTAGTTTAGACTAGGGGTTATGATGATAATGATAATGTTAAACAAGTATGGAAATGCAACTACTACATATGTAGACCTAGTATGGGTGCCTATGGTCTACTTTATTGTTGAAAAGGTAAATGTCCCTCCTTTGGGTGAGATAATCAGTACCTCATTGAGTAAGCAAATCTATGCAATTAATCATAAGAATAAAACTCAATTTTACATGATGTCTTACCTCCTAGATTCCCTATGTGCAAAAACAAAGATTCCCAATCAAAGGGAATGATCTCTAAGTGGAATGTCATAGTACTATTGAAAGTTTCACATCTTTAAATATAGGGATCATATTTAATTCATATTTGATTGTGTCTACCCAGCCCTAAGTGAGACAATAACTGACATTTTCATGGAGAGAGTAAGCCCTCTAATCAATAAGTCTATAGAATCAATGGGAGACATATGGTTATATCCAAATTATATAATCATCAAGATTTAGGGAACTCAAAATTCTCCTCTCAAGCTACCTGTCTGCATTCTTGATAAGTTGGCTAAGTAAGAGGTATCCTACCAATTATTCCATTGTGTTGATGGTATTTATAAAACTAAAAGGAAGGGACTCCTTCACAACCTCACTATGACTATTGTCAAGACAACCTTAAGATAATGGGATCATATTGAGGTAACATCAAAGCATAGATTATCTTTCAATCTATGGATTGATGAACTTTGATAGTGGGACCCCTATGTAGAAGTTAAATATCATTTAAAACTCAAGGGGATGTTGAATGTGCCTTATGAACATGATCTTGGTGCCTTTGATCATATATACACCAAGGCATCTACTTAATTTGAATTCACCATAAGGTTGAAGGAACACAACTTGAGGTCTAAGTTAAGACTATAGAGAAATCAAAAAATAGATGATAGATGGAAATTGGGACCCAACAAATATCATTTGATCAGTGGTGAACCTTCTAAACCTATGTCATTCAGTGTAAAAGATGAGTAATAAATAAACCATAGGCCTAAGGAGAAAAGGCCAGATAAAATTCCCTCAATTTCATCAATCTTTGAATCATCCAAGATAGTTGAACATGATCTACCTTTAGAGGAGGTTCATATGATAACCCTTGATCCTAATGAGACTATTAAGGATGCATTAAATATGCTATCAATGTCATATGATACAGATTCAGATGATGAAGAGACAAAGGTTGAAGAAGACAAGGAAGATAAGGGAAAAGAAAAAGTATTGGACTTTATGGTTGTCAATCCTCCAAAAAGGAAAGCTAAAACACCCATTGTCTCAAAGATAAAGGGAACTAATGTAACTGTCATTACTCCTTTAATTGAAGTCAATCTATTTAGTGAAGAAAACATACTTTATGGCCCACCTGTTCAAAAATAGTTCTTGTATGAACCTATATTATAAAGAGTGTATAATATGCATCATCCTTAGGCTATGTTGAAAGCTATTAATATTCCTTTGCATCAAGAGCTTAAACCATGGATTATTTATCTAAAAGAAGAGGAAGCAAAGAGAATAGTTAAACTAAGTGATTAAGTAGCTCCATCATAAATGGAGGTCCATATCCCACATGTGACCCAATATATATTTGGAGTCAAGTAGGATCCAAAGACCACCAATTTTTAAGGGGTGATTGAGAAAGTAATCATACAATCTGGTGAGGAGGTGACATATCAAAAGGTAGAACCTTTAAATAATCTAACTCAAAAGGAAAGACAAAGACCAAGTGAAGATCTAATTTTTTATATAATATGTCTTAGATTTGGCCCATCACATTTAGAAAAGCTACAGGATGCTATCAAGGGACTAAAATAAAAGAACACAAATTTAGAATAATAGTCTATATTTTCAGTACTAGGACACATGGTCAAGTGGTTTGAAACAACCATGTATGAATTATTCAACTCTTTGGAGGCAGTAAAATCCAAGCAAGACTTGGTAAACAAAAAGGGTACTTTGACTATAAGCTAAGTTGGCCTATGGTAGGCTTCAAGCCATAAGTTGAAGGATTTGATCAATGTTTTTGATAGAGGATAAAATTCTTAAATTTAGAACAATTAGCCTAGTCCATTTGAAAATAGCTATGGAAATATTGGTAGATAAGATAAAAGCATTAAGCAAATGGTCCAGGGGAATGGGAGATATCTCTAATCATCTCAAAAATTTAAAAAATAAAATGATGCACATACTTAGGAGTTTTATCAAGGATCCTACTTCACTCAATCCCCTTGGCTTGATCATTAATGAGAAGTTAAAACATAGAGCTACTCAATTCATATAGGATTTAAGGAATCAAAATAAAGGCAAGACTAGGGAAGATAAAAAAAAGGATTATGGACATGATTTTATTAACTAAAGAGAAGATGAGAGATGCTAAGAGGATCAAGCAAGCATTAAACAAGGAAAACAAGGATGTCAACAACCTAGAAGATCAAGAAAGGGAGATTTTTATGGAACCCATTATCATGATACCTCAAGCTAATTGATGAGAAACACTATAGAATGAAGATCCTATAACAGAGATAAAGGATTGTAGAAAAAAAAAGAGTCTCAAATTCAAATTTGTTGACTTAAGTATATTCATTTTTTAAATTGACATGTATATTATTTTAAAAAGTGAATATTCCTTTTATGAAAGCATGTGAAATATTTTAAAGCACATTGATTATAGTTTAGTCCTTTAGAAAGTGTCATTAATTTTAGAACATTGTAGAAGGATAGCTATCCAAGACACTTGTACAATTATCATTTGACATGATTGACCAACATAACTCCTTAGTCTTATATAAAAGGGGTATTGTCATTTGTAAAGAATAAGGGAGTTTTTGAGTAAAAAACTTTGTGTAAACTTTGAGCAATCAATACAAGTAAGGAATTCTGTAAACATTGTATAGTATTTATTTGTGTGTTTGTTATTATGGTTGCATTCTCAATTATCTATTTTTATGTCCAGATTTGAATTATTTTTATGGATTATTGATGTGTTCATATGAATGCAAAGTTGTCAATTTGTGCCTAAGCTAGGTTGATTCAAGGATTTTAAGTTCATTCCATTTTCCATGCTTTCTTTGTATATGTGCTAATATAATTTGTTTGTGAAAGTAAATCTCTAAAGGGAACTTGATTTATTATTTGCATTATTTCACTTTTCCTTAGACATTTGCCTAATATATTGTAGGATCTGTGACTTTACAATTTCATGTCATATATTGGTTTAGTATATGTCTGGATGAAATTTAATCTCTATCATAATGTCTAGATTAAAAATTGAAACACCTTTTTGCACCACCCTTCCTTTTTCTCATTTTTTGATCAATTCACTTTAGCTTAGATTTTATTATAAATATGCATGCTATTTTAGACTTTAGACCTTAAGTTTTGAATATAATTTACTCTACTTAGTTCAGATCATCTTCATACTTCACAAGAAAGCTATTAGGCCATAGTTTCTCCCAACAACCAAACAGTTACATTATAAATTTTGTGAAATAGTTCATTTATTTTTATGCTATTCCACCAAAGATATCAAGAATATCACAACCTACAATTCATGTAATGGATTATTTGGATCTAGAAACGAAAAGTGTTTCTTAAACACTCTAAACCCCTATGATACACTTGTAGGCATCAAGATGTGGGTTTCACTATGATAACCCTGTGATACACTTTTAGACATCAAGATGTGGGTTTCACTAGCACTAGGAGGGCATTTAGCTAAAGGTTTATGAATGTGTAGTATCTTTGATAATTTTAGTGAGTTTTGTTCAAATATCAATGGATTATTTGCATATTTGTGTTGTTCTTAGCTCAATTATGTATAGATCATTGATATTAATGGTTTTAGACTAGTCTTTAGGATTATTTAGCTAAAGATAGATATTCTCTGAAGATTCATGAGAAATTATTGTGAAAGTAGTTAAAACTTTGTAAATTCAATGCATTCAAGGTTGGTGATAGTAATTTTGTTCAAAGATTGATTGATTCTTTACAAATTTAGGTTTATTTGAACTTAGAACTGTAAAGATCATTCTCATTCATTAGATTAGATATATATTTAAGATAATTCAGTTAAATATAGTTGTTCTTTGTATAAATTTGTACAAAATTTTCTTAATGTGAAAATATGATTAATGTTCCTTTGTAAAGATAAGATTTATATGTCATATTTTGAACAATATTCAAGGTTTACAAGCTAGAACTACCAAGAATCAGGACTAAGTCACATTTAAAGAAAAGAATACCTCTCTTTTCATTAGAAGTTCATAGGAAAGAAAGAGCAAATAAAGTTAAGCGAAGGGTTTCTAAATCTTATCCCATTTCACCTATTCATGGTGCTCCTATGTTTAATTATTATCAAGGTATGGCTTGGTTAGGTGGATCTCCCAACAATGTGCCTAGTTAGGTACATGACTTACCTAGAAATCTTGTGAAGTATTTGCTTTCTTTTAGTCCTAATGGTGAGGTTACTGTTGAAGAACATATCAAATATTTTAATGCTTCTTTATGATTGTTGAATGTGGTTCATGAAGATGTTGCATTTAGATTGTTCCCTTTTATTTTTAAAGATATAACATATAATTGGTTTATCAACCTTATTTGATAATTACATTACCAATTGGAATGATTTTAATAGTATTTTCATTGATCAATTTGGAAAAATCATTAGTCCTTGTATCCTTTATCAATAATTCAGTATTGTGAAATTAGATTCGAATGAAAGCATTAGAGCATTTAATGATTAATTTCAGAAGATGTTTAGAAGAATCATAACTCCCTATAGACCTAATGAAGCTTTGGATTTATATATTTATAAGGATGCTTTAAATCCCATGACTTTTATTTTCTTGAAAAGGTCTATTTGAGTTATAAACACATTAGCCTTAGTAAATGCTAAAGCTATGATAATAAATGATCAAATACAACACCAAGGTCAACTAGAATATGTTATCCCCAATGTCAATCCTAATATACCTATGTTGAATTTCATTCCCAAGGCTAATCAAAACATGATTGTTTTGAACCAAACACCAGTGTTGAATTAATTACCCTTGAGTCATGTGAATCCTGGTCAAAACCCAAGGTTCCTAAATAATACTAAAAATTGATTTCATTCACAAGATCAAAGAGATTTTGTACTAATGTCTAGTATTAGTACTCAAGTACACAAATCAAAGGCACCTAATAATGAAAATGAATCCATAATCAAAATGGTTTAAAAAATGAGAATTGGTTTTCTTTAGTTGAAAAAAAATAGGTAACACTGGGGAAGACTCTAGTAGAAATTATTCTTACCAAAGGTTCAATAGACATAAAAATTAGTTTAAAAATGGTAAAAATTGTGGAAACAACAAAAAAAATGAGTCATCTACCAATAAGAATAATCTGAAAATAAACACATGTGATCTAGCTTTAACTTAATATTATAGATTTCATAATACTTCAAAGCATGGTGAATTGGATTATATTGAGTTATATAATGATTTTAAATTATTTTAGGATGAATTAGATACATCTGAAGGTGAACCTAACAAATATAATATTACATGTACATCTAGTTTTTCAAAGTCATCTAAATCTACTAACACAACTCTCATGGTGGAGACATTTGATTTTCCTTTCCAAGAAGAGAATGAGATTAAGGATACTCCTGAAGAGGTTCATGATTTTCAAAATTATCTAAAGAAGACTTATCCTCTAAGAAATAGAGATAAGAATCAATCATTGACTAATTCAACCCCACAAAATAACTTTGACACACCTCCTGATCCTCATGTAGACAACAATCGTGAACCTCGAAAGGGAAGTACTTCTAAACACAATGATGATACATCTAGTAATTATATTAGGAGTGGATATAATATATTTTAGGACATAAAAAATATTAAAAATAATATCACTTTACATTAGTTAACTCAAATTATTGAGAAAAGAGATTTTTTGCTTGAATCTTTATCCAAAAAGACTAATAAATCATAAAAGGTTATAAATGCCAATGTAGTAATGTATAAGAACAAAGTAGAGGTTCCACCCTTCTTGTTAATAATTAGAGTTTTTGGTAAAAACTTGCATAATATTTTCTATATTCATGTGTTTCTTCTAATATCATGCCCAAAGTTATTTGTGAAAAACATGGTTTAACTCCAATTAAGTCTAATAGAATAGTTACTCAATTAGACAAATTAAGAATTAAAGTAATTAGAGAATTTTTGAATGTTCATATGTAGCTTGATGTTGACCTACGGATACAACAATACATAGACATTCAAGTGGTATATTTCATAATGCTTATGGGATGTTGCTCAAAAGATATTGGACCAAGTCTTTGAATGGTTACATCTCCACTAACTAATCTCATATGTGGCTTATATGGAAGGGAATTCCAAATCAGATTCAAATTGAAATAGAGCCAAAAATGATACACATGATCACCAAGTACAATTTAGTAAATGAAAGGGTCAATATGGTCAATTCTAAGTTATAATTTTACACTCTTGACACTTCTAAGGTATGTGACTCTAAATATTCTCATGCTATGCCTGGAATGTGGAAATTATATTTTAATGGTGATAGATGTAAATCTATATCTAGAGCAAGAATTATTCTAATCAACCCCATTGGAAAAGAATTTATTACTTCTCATAGACTTTAATTTTCATACACTAATAACTTGGTAGAGTATGAAGCTTTAATCTTAGGACTGTAATTCGATATCAAACATAAGGTCAAGGAACTACTAGAGTATGGTGACTTAGAACTAGTAGTTAATTAGGCTAAGAATAAATACCAATACAAATTATCTTATCTTAAGAAGTACAAATTTAGAGTGTGGGACTTGATAGAGTACTTTGATGTTTTTAACATTGTCTCAATTCTTAGAGAAGAAAGCAAGCTTGTTGATGAGATATCCTCAATTACAACCAATCTTATGCCAAACCAAGACTCCCAAAGCCTTAGCATTGAATTGGTTACATGTCCCTTAGACCCTGATAATGTTAATCATTTACAAGTATTTATTGATGATCAACAATTCATAGATTTCATGAATAACTTAGGAGTATTTTACTCTCACATCACTGATGAGGTCAACAAAAATTCTCTTGATGACGAAAAATTTAATGACAAGATTATGCAACTAATTGACAACAAAATTCCCAAAGGCATGATTGCCCTAGAGAAATTGTTTGATCAAGACAAACTAGATAAAACTATCAAAGTTCCCAAGGTGAATGGGAAAGATTATAATGTTGTTGATCTAGGTATTCAAGGTCAACCTCAGCTAGTAACTATTGGTATAGCCTGCATAAATGGAAAATTGAGAAAAACTAAATACTTGTTGACCAAGTACAAAGATGTCATAGCATGGTCCTATGAAGACTTAAAGGTCCTATTAAGACTTAAATATTTTTTATCCTAGATTCATTACCCATACCATTCCATTAAAAGAGGCCTGCAAACCTTTTAGGAAGAAGAAAAGCTTAGTCAACCCTATTTTAGAACCATTGATCTACAAAAAGGTCAAGAAGTTTTTGGATGTAAAAATATTTTTTCCCATTATAATTCTACCTAGGTAGCCAACTTGGTACCAATTAGAAATAAAAATGGATAAATTAGATTATGCATAGATTTTAAAAATTTGAATAGATCTTCTGAAAAGGATAACTATCCTTTACCCTCTCTTGACCAAGTCATTCAAATTATAAGTGGTTCTACTAAGATGTCATTCTTAGATGGTTTTTTAGGTATAATCAAGTACTTGTGAATAAGGAGGACATAATGAAAATTGCATTCATAATGAAGTGGGTGTTGGGGATCAACCAACAATAGATTACACTTGTGAAAGTAATAAATGCGGAATTAAATCAGATAGACAAGTAACTAGAATGAGATAATAGCAAGAACAAGAGATACAAGAAACCACCCTAAAAACTTGTATTAACAAACTCTTTACAAAAGGAATACAATTGAAGAAACTTCTTTCTTCCACACCTCTCATAGATGTATAGATCTCTCACTAGATCTCTATTCCTCAAGAGCTCTCTCTCTCTCAAGAACAATCAACTCCAACAAGCCTGGATTGATTCAATTCTATACTATTCTTCACATATAATGAATTACTACAATAATTCACAATGACTACTCCAAAAACTACAATAAGCTAGGAAGATCTAATTCTACATATAGAATTAGGAGACTTGAGCATGCACTTCCAACAAACAATTAAGCCACTTGAACAAGGGATCTAAAAATAGTATTGCTAATAATAGAGACACGAGCTTGAGACTACAACTCAAACTCATCATGCAAACACTCGCTTCTGTCCACAGAAATAGCTTTCTGGACGCACAGGTAACCGATGTCAGTTCCTGCTGCTTGTCTGTGACCACTGTCGGCTGATCCTCTACCGACGTCGATGCCTCTGCAACTGCACCTTGCCGACGTCGGTCACTCCTGACCAATGCCTGTGTCTGTGTAGACCCAAAACTGATAATGTATGCTCCTTGGTGAAGCTTTTATCTCCACACCCTAACAATCTCCCACTTGGAGATAAACAACTGCACCAGTACTTGTACAGCAACATCTTCTAGCTCCTCCATCTTCAACTCAATCATGAAGACCAATAGAAGTTGAATGAAGATTCAACTTCTCCTTTGTAACTAGCTTGGTTAACATATTAGCAGGATTCCTATCTATATGGATCTTCTCCAGCTTCAACTCACCATCTTCTAATACCTGTCGTATAAAGTGATACCTTAGCTGTATGTGCTTTGTTCTAGAATGAAAGGCTGAATTCTTAGCCAAATGGATTGCACTCTGACTGTCACTATACAATCTGCAACTCTCATGCTCCCTACCAAGCTCATCCATGAACCGTGTCATCCATATCATCTCTTTGCTAGCCTCTGTGGCTGAAATATACTCTGCTTCTATAGCTGACAAGGCAACAACCTTTTACAACTTAGATATCCAGCTAACCGCCATTCCACCTACAGTGAAAACATAATTTGTAGTGCTCCTCCTACCATCCAAATCACCTACCATATCTAAATCTACATAACCATGTAGAGAAGTATCTGAACCTCCATAGCACAAGTGCCTACTGCTAGTTCCTCTCAGATATCTAAGGATCCACTGAACTACTTTCCAATGTTCCTTACCTGGATTGGCCATATACTTACCACTCCCACTGCTTGGGCAATATCCGATCTAGTACACAGCATTGCATACATCAAACTCCCTACTGTGAAAGAATATGGAACCTTACTCATGTACTCTACCTCATCATATGAATTAGGACATTGTTCTTTACTCAACTTAAAATGTCCAGCCAAAGGTGTGCTTACCAGTTTAACATCCTGCATATTGAACCATTTCAACACCTTGTCCACATAATCTTCTTGAGACAATATCAACCTGTGATTTTTCTTGTCTCTCTTAATGCTCATGCCAAGGATTTTCTTTGCTACTCCGAAATCCTTTATAGCAAACGTTTGAGCTAATTTTACTTTGAGCTCAGAGATATCCTGCATGTGAGATCCTGCAACCAGCATATCATCTACATACAACAATAGAATAATATATCTACCATTATCAAATCTCTTGAAATACATGCAATGGTCAGATTGACACCTACTGTAGCCATGCTCAGTCATAAACCTGTCAAATTTTAAGTACCATTTCCTAGGAGCTTACTTGAGGCCATACAAGCTTTTCTTCAATCTGCACACTAACTTCTCCTTACCTTTGACCTCGAATCCTTCTAGCTATTCCATATATATTTCCTCATCCAAATCTCCATGAAGAAATGTTGTCTTAACATCTAGCTCCTCAAGATGCAAATCCTCGAAAGCAACCAAAGACAATACAACCCTTATTGAAGTCATTTTAACAACAGGAGAAAAAATTTCACCAAAGTCAATACCTGGCTTTTGTGCAAATCCTTTTACCACTAATCTGGCCTTATATCTCATCTGTCCATTCTCACCTTCTTTCAACATGTAGGTCCATCTATTCTTGAGTGTTCTCTTACCAGCTGACAATTCAACCAAATCCCATGTTTGGTTCTCTCTTAAGGACTCCAACTCCTCAACCATGCCACGCTCCCACTGACTCTTGGACTCCACCTGTATTACTTCTTCAAAACTCTCTGGTTCTCCACCATCAGTTAGCAATAGATAAAATAAATAAGGAGAATATCTAATTGGACGCTTACTCACCCTTTCTAACCTCCTGATGGGTGTCTGAGATTCGTTCACAACACACTGTCCACCCAAATTCTCTGACAGTGACCAACCTTGATCACTTCCAAACCTGTTACTGGCTGATGTCAGTTCTGCCTGACCAACCTTGGTGTCTGTCCTGTCGACGTCGGTCTCTGTACAGCCGATGCCGGTTCCTGTACTACTGACACCGGTTCCTAACCTACCGACGTCAGTCTCTGTGTTTTCCTGCAAGTGATTATTTCTTTTTCCCGTGAGCTCATCTTAGACTTTCACCTCATCCAATTCACCATTGCTTTGCTTAGATTGATTCAGCTTCCTTAGCTGATCACAATACATCACTCTTTCATTGAAAACAACATCACAGCTCCTGATTACCTTGTTAGTTTCTAGATTCCACAATCTGTAACCAAAATCATCTGAGCCATAGCCAATAAATGTGCACCTCATAGACTTAGCATCAACCTTCTTTCTATTTTCTTTATCTATGTGCACAAAGGCTTCAAAACCAAAAATTTTGAGATATGAGAGATCAACCTTTTTACCTGTCCATGCCTCTTCTAGAATACCACCATCTAGAGTTGTAGAGGGTCCTCTGTTAATCAGGTATACTACAGTGTCAATAGCTTGTGCCCAAAACTGTAAGGGCAAACCAACATGCAATCTCATACATCTTGCACACTCCATTATTGTCCTATTCATCCTTTCAACAATCCCATTATGTTGAGGTGTCCTTGGAACCATCCTTTGCCTATGGATTCCATGCATGTAACAATAATCTCTGAACTTATGACTGCAGAACTCACTGCCATTGTCTGATCTCAGGCACTTTAATCTTTTACCTGTTTCATTCTCAACCATAGCTTTCCAAACCTTAAAAGTCTCAAATACATCAGATTTTCTCCTGATACAATAGATCCATACCTTCCTTGTAGCATCATTTATGAAATATACATAGTACTGTGATCCTCCAATGGAAGCAACCTGAGCTGGTCCCCACACGTCTGTGTGAACAAGCTCCAACTTATGCCTCTTCTTAGTAGACCCAGTCTTGAGAAAACTAACCCTTTTCTATTTTCCAAATACACAGTGCTCATAAAACTCTAGATCTATGCCTTTTAAATCTGAAAGTATACCTTTGGACTTAAGAATTGACATCCCCTTCTCACTCATGTGGCCAAGCCTAGAGTGCCACAATTTAGCATCCACATCTGAAGTAGATAATACAGAAGGAGATTTGTTAGTAACACAATTACACAAATAGAGAGTACCTTCTCTCTTACCTCTGGCCATAACAAGTGCACCCTTGGTCACCTTCCAAGATTCTACTGTGAGAGTTACTGTACAACCCTCATCCCCTAACTTTTCTACAAAAATCAAATTTCTCTTCAAGCTAAGAACATGCATCACATCTCTCAACACCCATGTGTTGCTATTCTGCATCTTCAGCTGCACTTTACCTTTGCCAATTATTTTACAGGGCTCATCATCCCCTAGATACACTATTCCAAAATCTCCATGGATATAGTCACTAAAATATTCCCTGTTAGGGGTAGCATGAAAAGATGTACCAGAATCTAATACCCAAGATTCTATATTATTATGCAGAGAGAAAATTAAAGCATCTTGTGCAATACCTGCAACCTTGGTTTCTTCCTTTCCTTCATGCTGATTGTCCTCCTTAGGTTTTGACCAACAATCTCTGCTTAAGTGCCCCATCTTTCCACAATTCCAGCATTGTGGCCTTCTGCCATTTCTAGATTTAGATCTGCCTTTCCCCTTAGATTTGGATCTTGATCTGCCTTTCTTGCTCTTCTCTTTCTGCCTTCCCCTGCTCTCAAAACTTAAAGCATTCCCATATGCCTCTTCTATGTTTTTCTTGTGTATTTCCTCATTCAAGATAACACTAACAACATCCTCTACTTTCAAAATATATGATGCAGATGCAATATTACTTACTGTTATTACCAAGCCATGCCAGCTTTCAGGCAAAGAACATAATATCAAAAGAGCTTTTATTTCATCATCAAACACTATATTGACTGAACTTAATTGATTCACAATTCCATTGAAATCATTTAGATAAGTAGAAATAGATCCACCTTCATTCATATGCAAATTAAATAACTGCTTCATAAGATATACCTTATTGGAAGCTGAGGGTTTTTCATACAAATTTGCTAACGTAGTCATCAACTCTACCGTAGACTTTGCCTATGATAAATTGGATATCACAGTGGATGCTAGACTCAGTCTTATAGACCCCAGAGCCTTTCTGTCAAGAACTTCCCATTCTTCATCCCCCATGTCTTTGGGCTTCTTTGCAACCCCACCTAACGGTAAGTAGAGATCTTTCTGATACAGATAATCCTCTATCTGCATTCTCCAATGTTGGTAATTTTTTCCATTGAACTTTTTCATTCTCAATTTACTTTCATCTACCATTGCTTCTTCCACTCAAACAAAAATCCCTATAGAAACTCCTGTGAGAACCTGTAATCAATACACACTACATAGATCTGAACCACCTGTTAGTGAACCTGAGCTCTGATACCAATTGTTGGATATCAAGCTCTGAACCTACAACCTAGGCTCTGATACCATTTGTTGGGGATCAACCAACAATAGATTACACTTGTGAAAGCAATAAACACAGAATTAAATCAGATAGACAAGTAACTAGAATGAGATAATAGCAAGAACAAGAGATACAAGAAACCACCCTAAAAACTTGTATTAACAAACTCTTTACAAAAGGAATACAATTGAAGAAACTTCTTTCTTTCACACCTCTCCTAGATGTATAGATCTCTCACTAGATCTCTATTCCTCAAGAGCTCTCTCTCTCTCAAGAACAATCAACTCCAACAAGGCTGGATTGATTCAATTCTATACTGTTCTTCACATACAATGAATTACTACAATAATTCACAATGACTACTCCAAAAACTACAATAAGCTAGGAAGATCTAATTCTACATATAGAATTAGGAAACTTGAGCATGCACTTCCAACAAATAGTTAAGCCACTTGAACAAGGGCTCTAAAAATAGTATTGCTAATAATAGAGACGCGAGCTTGAGACTACAACTCAAACTCATCATGCAAACACTCGCTTCTGTCCACAGAAATAGCTTTTTGGACGCACAGGTAACCGACATCGATTCCTGCTGCTTGTCTGTGACTGCCATTGGCTGATCCTCTGCCGATGTCAGCGCCTCTGCAACTACACCCTGCCTATGTCGGTCGCTCCTGACCGACGTCGGTGTCTGTGTAGACCCGAAACTGATAATGTATGCTCCTTGGTGAAGCTTTTAGCTCCACACCCTAACAGTAGGACACCTTTTCTTACAAACTAATGCCCTTTAGACTAATAAATATAGGGGCTAAATTTTAAAGAGATATGGACCATTATTTTCAAATTCTCATAGGTAAGTGCATTATTATCTATATGGATGATCTAACTATGTTTTCTAAAAATTGGGAAGACCACATTATGCACTTGCAACAAGTATTTGAACATTTTGGAGGTATAATTTAACTTAATCCTAAAAAAATATTTTGTTTTGTTATAGAAGGGAAGTTAATATGACATGTTATAATCAAATAAGGAATTTCTATAGATCCTAATAGATTTGATTCCATATCCAAAATAGAACCCCCTAATAGTAGAAAAGAATTGAAATCTTTCTTTGGAAAAATCAATTTTGTGAGAAAGTTCATTTCTAGTTTTGCAAAGATTGTAAAGCCACTTAATGACATGTTGAAGAAGGATTTCAAGATCATATGGAATGAATAAACAATTAAAACCTTCAAGGCAATCAAAGAAGAAATATAACAAGCATCAGTGCCGATAAGTCCTGATTTCACAAAAGATTTCTATCTCTATTCTTTTGCTTCTAATCATACAATAGCTATTATTTTAACTCATAAATTAGATAAGTGTGATCATTCTATTTAGTTTATGATCACTAATTTTAATAATTATAAGTTAAACTATTCTCTTATTGACAAATAATCATGTGATTTAGTTAAGGTAGTTAAGAAGTTTAGACACTATATTCTTAGGAATAAGGTGCATGCAATATTGCCAAACCCTGGCACTAAACTTATGCTTAGTCAATGCAACTTGGGAAAGATAAGAGGTAAGTGGATGCCTATTTTCCAATAATATGATATTGAGATAAAAAACACCAAATTTTTAAGGTGTCAAGGATTAAATCAATTAATTATTAACACCAATCCTAAAATGAATGTCATGCAGGTGGACCAATAATGTTCTCAACCAAATGACTGGTATGATGTTACTATTCATCTTCTAATCAATGGTTCTTATTGTATAGGTATGAGTAGAGAGAAACAAATATATTTGAGGCTCAAGGCAACACATTTATTTATCAAGGAAGGAGTACTATTTATAAATAACTATGAAGGCATTTAATTAAGGTGTGTTTCCAAAGAAGAAACAATTGAAATCTTAATTACTTTTCATGTAAAGCTTGGAAGTGGACACCCTTATAGAAATATAATAACTCATAATATATTGAGGGAAGGTTGTTATTGGCTCACCATCTTCAAGGATGCATATAAACATGTCATAGAGTGCTATCAATGTTAGATATTCAACACCAAAGAACCAAGAGCAACTATGCAATTGAGACTAATTATGATTGATAAACTTTTTTCTCAATGGGATTAGACTTTGTGGGGGTGATCAACCCCAATTATTCAAATGGAGACAAATATGTGATTACTCCTCTTGATTACTACATAATATGGATATAAGAAGTGGCAACCAAAAAATACAAAACTAAATATGTAATTAAGTTTTTATAAAAAAAACATTTGTGCAAGATTTTGGACACCATTTTCATTAGTTTGTGATAATTAATCAGCCTTCATATCTATAAAAATGACTAAGTGGGCATATGATAATAACATAATTATCAAGTTTTCATTAAATCATTACCCTCAAGGTAATGGGGTCTCAATTTCAACAAATACAAACTTGATGAAAGCCATTAAAAAGTCTATAGCTAAAAAACCAAGGATATGGCCTAAATTTATTAAGTATGCTCTTTGGGCAAACACAACTAGAGTGAAGCAATCATTGAAAGCATCACCATTATTTCTAGTACATGGTAAAGAACTAATCTTCCCCATTTATTTCAAACTTCCAACCTACAAGTTGATTTAATAATATATGAATGAAGATCAAGAATTTTCAAATTCAAAGTTGCTTGACATCATTCATATGGAGGATGCAAAGTAAGAAGCATTTGCCAACTTCAGTAGACACTAAACCACAATTAAAATATGGTTTGACAAGCATTAAAATATTAAGTTGTTTAGGCAAAGAGACCTAATTATTATTTGGGACAAAGCCTCAGAACCAAAAGGAAAGCATGGAAAATTCACTCCTTTGTGGATTGGTCCATATCAAATTACTGAGACATTGGGAGATAAAAACTTCAAGCTCAAAGACTTGTAAGGAGTAGAGTTTACTTTTCCAACAAATGGGCAGTACCTAAAACACTAATTCTCTATTGTATCACCCCAAGTATTCATGAAGTAATTTATAAGAGTAGTTAGTGTTAGTGTAGATAGGCTTAGATAAGTTTTTGTCTTGTTCTTTATTTTTAAATAGTGTTTGTAATATTTATTTTCTTGGTTGTAGTTTGTTTGCTTGTTGTTTGTTTTTATTTTCCTTGTTTTGCTCCCTACTTTCAATAAGTATTTTCAAGACATTCTCCAAGATCCAATGCATGTAGTTTCTCAAAGGTCAACAATTCAAGAATGTAGGTATGACTCTTAAACATTGGGTGATCAAATAATTTGTAAATTTGAGCTTGACATTATAGTTTTAAGTTATTAGTGAGGATTGATATCTAAGTTAGTTATTCCTTAAAATCTTAAACCTTTTTTTGATCTAAGTTTGGTTATAATTAATATTACACATGTTGAGTGAAAGTTTATATTAATGAAGCAAAGTCATATTAGCACATAAAGAACATTATTGCCTGGGATGAATTTTATAACCAAGGATGATTGTCTAAAAATCAAAAATTTGACCAAATCTTAAAACTTGGATAATTTTGGTTCCCAAATTTTGTTGAAAGATAAATATATTTGAAAAATAATAATAATAATAATAATAATAATAATAGGAGATTTATTGAATATTCAAAATCTTTCCAAGCAAAGGTGATTTTGGTAACCTCCATTAGGTCTATGGATTCTTGGTTGGTATTGGAGCCAGGCCTTGAGTAGAGCCAAAGATATATCTATTGATACTATGTATGCTTAGTTGGTAGTAGAGCAATGCTCAAACCTTTCCTATTCTAAAATCATGATTCTTAATGAATATATAAATACGCTATAAGTCAATGTTAATGATTAAGGTCATGAAGTCTAGAAGTTGTTCTCTAAATCCCATGGTAATCAGTTAAATAATAAAATTACACACACAACATGACTAAGTTTTGATGTTTGAGCCTAATTCTACATGTGTAAAACTTATTTTAATCATGAATTGATCTTAATAATGGTAATTGACCATATGGAATAAGTAGTCTGGTTATTCTTTCAAACAAAAAGTATCTAATTTTTAACATTTTACAATGTTTCTCCCAGAATTCACCATTTGTTAAGGTCAACATACCCCCATTTTTGAAAAATGAGGACCCTTGTTTAATTTTTCAAATTGTGTTATAAATTGAAATTCAAATTGATAAAAATTACATTATTGAATATTATGTTTCCTTTAACTTTCATGTGCATGATTTGACTTCACCTAATATTGATAATGTTGACTTATGCATTTCCATGTTGTAGGTTTAATGGAGTCCCATTCAAATAATCACTATTCAGGGTTTTATGATTTAAATGTCAAATTAACCCTTAGTTGGTTAAATAATATGATCTCAATTGATTCTTATATATTAGCCTTTGGTCACAATTAATCAATCAAATCTATGCCTAAATAATTTTAAAAAACCTTAGCCTAACTATGTTAGCCTAAGTTCCTTTGAAATAGATTCAAATTTATGCAGGATCATATTTATGTGAGAATATTTTTTTATTTTATACCTAGTTTAAAACTTTATTCTAAGTCCTATTATATTTATTAATACAACTAAGACCTTAGTCTAAAATTTTCAACTAAGTTTATACATATTTCTTGAGGGATTGTGTCTTTAATTTTATGTCTGCAGGTTTTAATTAAACCCGAAAACACCAAGTGTCGAGATCTAGGATATGGAAGAAGATATCAATGATCTATGAGTGTAGATTAAACTCAACAAGTCTAAAATATTTATTGATTATGCGTGTTTATTCATGTAATGAAGATCTAATGGAGAGCAAGGAATTAAAGCATCAAAGGTCCCACGAAGGAATGTTAGGTTGACAAGTGGAAAGATATTGGTATAGTGGTAATATATATGATGGCAAGCATGAGATAATAATTCAAAGAACCTATGAAGAAATGTGATATCAAAAAGTGTCATGATCTCGACAAATCTCAAATAGATCAATGGTTTACAGTTGATCGTGCATCCAAAAAATTGATGATGCAAATGAAGGTAAAATTTTAAAAGGGATCAAATTAAACATGATAGTAACTTGTGTCACAACTACAATAAACTAGATAGAGATCAATGAATATCATTCAAGCTCCTAGATCAAGATCAATGGTGGAGACTAGGTCAAGAATTTAATGTCCTAGATAGAATGAGAAACCACCACATGGTACAAAGGCATTAAGCGATGGAGTGTGTTTTCAAGGTGCACAAAGAGCCTATGAAGGTACCAAGTGGCACACTCTTATGAGCTTAGATGGAAGATCAATGGCCCATGATAGAGTCAAGGCTACGACTAATTTTAAGGGATCAATGGTGAAAATTGATTGAGACTCGAGATTTCATGCGAAGGTGACATGTGTCCAAAAGTGACAAATGGTCATTTCTTAAATAAATGAACAGTGTGACATGGTGATGACACATACGTAGAACACATTAAATTGGGAAATTTTATGGAACCCATCACATGAAAGTTATAAATGTGAAATCTAAATACAAAATCAAATTTAGGAAGCTCATAGTTTGAACTTGATTGCCACCATTGAAGCTATGTGCAAACCTCTTAAAAACCCTATAGTTTATAGATTGCCTCAATTGTATCTATTTTCACTATAATTAAGCTAAGAGAAGAACTAGATTATTGTTTGTAATTGCATATTTCAATCAATGGTGACCTACAAGGACATTTCAAAGGAAGATGTGGGGCTATATTTGATAATAGATGTTGAAGGACATGTGTTCAAGGACACCAAGTTCATTATTGTTTCTTTAAACATATGAGATAAAAATTGGTCTATATTATTTTGGACCTTTGATAACTAACCAACCATTACTAGGGAATAAGAGAAGAATCTCTCTTTAAAGAGACTATACAATGACATCATAGTAATCTAGATGATTGGTCTACATTATATAGTAATGAAACTAGAGCTACTCCATTGTATTTATATTCTTGCTCCCATTTTTAAGGAAGATAAGATAGATAAGGGCATGATAATTAATGAACACAATCATAAGAATGTGGCTTACATTATTTATATTACATTTGAGTCCTATTATAAGTTGCCAAAACCTGAAATTGACCTAGCCTTTATCAATTCTTTGGTTAAAGAACATAATTTTATGGACACTCTTACTATGTGGTTGGATTTTGGTAGCCAAGTCTTTTCAGACCTCAATAAGAATATTCCTATTAGCTAGTTTATACCAGGGATTATGATGATAATGAAAATTTTGAACAAGTTATCTAGAAATGTAACTACTACATATGTAAACCCAGTATGGGTGCTCATGGTCCACCTTATTATTGACAAGGTAATTGTCTCTCCTTTGGGTGAGATATTCAGTACCTCATTGTAATTAGGAATAAGAAAAAAACTTAGTTTTACATTATGTCTTACCCCTAGATGCCCTATCTATAACAACAAATATTCCCAATCAAAGCAAATGGTATCTAAGTGGAATCTAAACTATTTCACAATATTATTAAAAGTTGAACATCTTTAAATACATAGATCATTTACAGTACATATGTGATTATGTCTACCCAGCCCTGAGTGAGGCTATAATTGGCATTCTCATGGAGATATTAAGCCCTCTAATCAAGAAATATATAGAATCAATGGGATATATATGGTTATATCTAGAATGTACAATCATCAGGATTGAGGGAACTCAAAATTCTCCTTTCAAGCTACCTATCCATGTTTATGATAAGTTAGCTGAGCAAGAGGTATCCTACCAATTATTTTATGGTGTTGATGGTCTTTTCAAAACTAAAAATAAGGGAATCCTTCACAACCTTCCTATGAATATTACCAAGACAACCTTCATACAATGGGATCACATTGAGGCAAAATCAAAGCATAGATCATCTTTCAATCTATAGATTGATGAACTTAGATGGTGGGAACCCTATGGAAACGTTAAAGAGAATTTGAAACACAAAGGGATAATGAATGTGACGTATGAACATGATATTAGTATCGTTGATACTATATACACCAAGTTATCTACTTACTTTGAATTCACTAAAATTTTGAAGGAACACAACCTGAGGCTTGATTCAAGACTAGAGGAAATAAAAAATAGATGATAGATGGAAATTGGGACCCAAAACATATCATTTTATAATTATTAAAACTTATATACCTCCATTAATCAATGCACAAGCTAAGAAAAAAATAAATCATAGGCCTAAAGAGAAAAGTCCAAATGAAATTCCTTCAAGTTCATCAATATTTGAATCATCCAAGATAGCATAACATGATTTATGTTTAGAGGAGGTTCATATGATATCCCTTGATCTTAATGAGACTATTTGGGATGAACTAAAGATGTTATCAATGGCATATGATATAAATTAGATGATTAAGAGACAAAGGTTGAGAAATACATGGAAGAGAAAGGAAAAGAAAAAGTATTAGACTTGGTGGTTGTCAATCCTCCAAAAAAGAAAGCTAAGATCCCCAATATCTCAAAGGAAAATGGACCTAAAGTAACTAACTATCCTTAATCCTTTAAGTGAATTCAATCTATTCAATGAAGAAGACATATTGTATGGCCCACCTATTCCATAATGGTTATTTAAGAACCTATATTGAAGAGAGTGTCTACTATGCATCACCCTTGGGCTATGATGAAAGCTATTAACATTCCTCTGTGTCAAAATCTTAAGCCATGGATTATTGATCTACAAGAAAAGGAAATAAAGAGACTAGCTACACCAAGTGATTCAATAGTTCCATCATAAATGGAAGTCCCTATCCCACATGTGACCCAATCTATAGTTGGAATCAAATATGATCTAGAGAATACTAGTTTGTAAAGGGTGACTGAGAAAGTAGTCTTACAAGGTGGTGAAGAGGTGACATATAAAAATGTAAAACCTTTGACTAATTTGAATCAGAAAGAAAGATAAAGGCTAAGTGAAGATCTATTTTTTGAATAATATGTCTTAGATTTGGCCCAAACACATTCAAAATAGCTATAAGATACTATTAAGGGCCTAAAATAGAAGAACAATAATTTAGAAGAATAGTCTATCTTGTAAAAATTAGGAGACATGGTTAAGTAGTTTAAAATAACCATGTATGACTTATTCATCTATTTAAAGGTAGGAAAGTCCAAACATGACTTGGTAAATAAATAGGGTACTTTGGTTATAGGGCAAGTTAGCCAATGGTAGGCTTCAAGCCACAAGGTGAAGGATTTGATCAATGTTTTGATATAGGATCTAATTATTGAATTTAGAATAGTCAGCCTAGTCAATTTGAATATGGCTATGGAAATATTAGTAGATATGATCAACACATTAAGAAAATGGTCTAGGGGCATGGGATATATCTCTAATGATCTCTAATAGTTAAAAAATAGAATGATCCACATACTTGGGATTTTGATCAATGATCCTACCTCACTCAATCCCCTTGGCTTAATCACTGATGAGGAGTTCAAACATAGAGATACTCAGTTTATGTAGGAGGTAAGTAATCAAATCCAAGGAAAGAATAGGGAAGATAAAAAAAGGATCATGGACATGATTTTATAAGCTAAAGAGAATATGAGAGAAGCAAAAAGCATCAAGGAAGCATTTAATAGGGTAGACAAGGATGTCAAAGACATGGAATATCAAGAAAGGGAGATTTTAATGGAATCCATTATCAACTTCAAGCTAATTGATGAGAAACACTATAGAATGAAGATCCTATAGTAGAGATAAGGGAATACAATAATAAAAGAGTTTCAAAGTCAAATATGTTGACTTAAGTATATTAATTTTGTAACTTGACATGTATATTATTTTGAAAAGGGAATATTACTTTTGTGAAGGCATGTTCAATCTTGTAAAGCACATTGCTTATAGGTTAGTCCTTTAGAAAGTGTCACTAATTCCAAAACATTGTAGAAGGATAGCTATCCTAAACACTTGTACAATTATCATTTGACATGATTGACTAACATACCTCCTTAATCTTCCATAAAAGGGGTACTATCATTTTCAAAGGAGGGAGTTTTTGAGAAAAAAACTTTGTGAAAACTTTGAGAAATCAATACAAGCAATAAATTATGAAAGATTGTCTAGTATTTATTTGTGTGTTTGTTAATCTATTTAGATGTCTAGATTTGAATTATTTTTGTGTATTCTTGATGTGTTCATATTAATGCAGAGTTATCAATTTATTCATAAGCTAGGTTGATTAAATGATTTTAAGCTCATTTCATTTTCCATGATTATTTTATAGATGTGCTAATGTAATTTGTTTGTGGAAGTAAATCTCTAAAGTGAACTTGATTTCTTCTTTGCATTATTTCACTTTTCCTTAGACATTTTATTTATATATGGTAGGATATGTGATTTTGTAATTTCATGTCACATATTGGTTTAGTATACATCTAGATGAAATTTAAGCTTTGTCATATTGTCTGGATTGAAAATCAAAACACCTTGTTTCTGCCCTACACTTCTTTTTCCTCATTTTTTGATCAATTCACTTTAGCTTAGCTTTCATTGTAAATAAACATGCTAGATTAGACTTTAAACCTTAGGTTTGATCATAATTTAGTATAATTAGTTCACATCATCTTCATACTTAAAAAGTAAGATATTAGGCCATGATTTCTCCCAATAATGAAATAGTTAAATTATAATTTTTATGAAATAGTTCATTTTCTTTGTCACTATTCCACCAAAGATATCGAGAATATCACAACCTACAACTCATGTAATGGATTATTTGAATATTTAAATGATAAGTGTTTATTAAACACTCTAAACCCATATGATACACTTTTAGGTACCAATAGGTAGGTTTCACTATATAAACCCTATGATACACTTCTAGGCATCAACATAACCAAAACTTTTGTAAATAATAAAAATTATTAGATGGTGGAGCTTGATCTTATTAGAATGCCTAGTTCTCGATAGGGGTGTGTGGGGGTGGGGGGAATTTCCCCACTATGGTTTTCATGGGGGTTTGAGGGGCGTGGAGACCCAGTTTGGATCTCCCCCTAGTAGGGGTTTAGGGGCAATACCCTCAAAGAAACTTTTTGTGAAAAAATCATTGTAAAATATTATAATTTTGCAGTAAATTTGAACCATTCAGTATTAAGTGTTATATCTAAAAGTATAAATTATTTTGGTGTATTTTTTACCTAATATGTAACCCTCATTTGATATTATGGCATGGTAATCATGATGACACATTATGTGTGAGTGAAGATGAAATTTCAGTCAAAACAAAATCAACCTTATGGGTAGGATAGTTCATTTAGTAAAACAATTTCTTCACATTTTTCTTTTAGATGCTAAAGTAATTTCTCTATAAATTCATAGTTAATGCCTTATACATCCATCTTCTTTTTATTACTCTAACTTCCTATCCTCTTGATAAGAGGACCATATTCAAAGGGGTTGTATTTTATTTTCGTAAGCCCTTATTGTATCACTTTGATTCATTTATCAATTACTTTATAAATGCTATACTAAATGATAAAAAGATCCAACCTATTCCAAACTCATTTTCAAATTATTCCACCCAATATTGTTTATGAAATGGATTTTTAATTTTGGTAGAAAGGGACTCTCCACTCAAGTTTTTATGCAAAATTTATAAACCAGCCTCCAGTCTACAATGTTATATATTTTAACATTTGAGGATACTCACATGAATACTGGAATCATTTCTAAGTTTATTTATTATATCCATTAATACCTCAATCAAATTCTTATTTTTCTTATCAAAACTAAAATTTTCACCTTCTTCATGAGATTAAATATTAAAAATAATGACACCCTTTTCTTGTCTAGTTTAAAATATTTTAGTTGACTTAGTATGATCCTCATCCTTAAAAACATGAGTGACATATACAAGGTTATAACAATATTTCAAGTCAAAATTTCATTTCTTACCTTTATCATTCTCATCCTTTAGAATATTTATGTTAGAAGAGTCCTTCCCAACCTCTTCGCACTAAGGATGGGAAATAGTTTCCTTATCCACCTCCTTAAGACAAGTAGATTACCCTTCTCAACCTTAATATTTTTAGCCTTTTTAGAAACATAAATTTTAATTTCAATATCTTTGGAACCTTTATTCTTAAAAGAGCCTACATTATTTTCATCCCATCTCTTAAGGTTTCTAGGCCTTAATTTTACATTATTGAATTAACTTTAATCAATCCCAAGAGGAGTCACTTCAACTAGGGAGATAACTAGTTGGGCATCTTGAAACAATGAGAAAATTAGGCTTGATGGATAGGGCATTAAAGTTTATTTAGTTGGAATTCCCTTATAGACCTTTCAAGTAACATTAATAGATAAAATGAAAGATTCACCAACTTATTATCTCTAAATTAGTCTAGTAAATTAAAATTGTAAGAAAATATTTTCTTGTACCTACCTTCCATCATAAGGTATTTTATTAGGAACAAACTAACCTCACTCTAGAAACTCACTTTAGAAATTCTAAGGATGCCATCCTAGAAATATTCAATTTTCTCTTTAGCTTTTAGGAAAATTTTAATATCCTCGTCTTTATTTTTTATATCATTGAAGATTTTTTTATAACATTCGACATACATGTAACTCTCACAATGAAATCCTTAGCAACTTTAATTTTTACACCCTAAAAATCATCTCTAACATCTTATTCTTTAGAAAAATCCATCGATAAATAAGGGTCATGTACTTTAATTATTTTGATATAGTTATCTATTCTAACATTCCTCAAAATATGGAATACCATGGATATTTTAGCCTCATCATAGTAATAATGTTATATTCTAACTCTTCCCCCACCATATCAATAAAAAGAGAGAGTGACAAGTGAAATGAATAAAATGAGTGGGATTGATAAAACACACTTGAAATCACCTTGATATTAGAAATCAGTCCCTCAACATTAATTTATCATCATTACAAGTTATTTATTCATGATTTATCCAAAGGGAAATGAAAGGATGGTTGATGTGACTTACTTTAGTATCACTAGGAAAAGGGCTAAACCTTTCTAATATTATGTCTAACTTCATCGAGTACGATAAGAGAAGTAAACTCAAGAAGAGAATCCATCTCCAACCATTTGAAAAATTATTTTTAATTCACTCCTATATTATCAAACCATTATATGAACTTGTTACCTTACTTGAAGATATGATCAAATCTATTTTCAACAAAATATTGACTTAAAAATGATTAGTTTGAGTTCCCAATGAGAGAGATAAAGCAAACATCAACTTGCCAAACTAATATATAATGATACCTACACCACAAGCCTTTTCATGTTTACCCTTGGAATACCCATCAAATTATTTTTTATACTAGTTAGTTGGATGACATCTCCAAAAATTAGTGTTTCTATTAGGAACTAAAGGATTGGAAGCTAGAAAAAGAGTATCAAAGATGTTCTAATTTTATTAGATATTTTTTTTCCATAAAATAACTTGGTCTACACTTTTATTGGGATTATTTTTATAATTTTAAAATAATAATTTCTACTTAATGTCCTAAAAAATACTAAGGCTAACTTTATAAAAACATTTTCTTTGATTATTAAAGATTCTAAAATTCATCTCCAACCATAGCCCCCAAAACATGTGGGGAAGGGAGAGTTTCCATAAGGATTTTAATTTAAGAGAGGAAAAAGGGGGGACCCATTTAAGAAACATGACCAAAATAAAAATTGATTGAATCCATAAAACTCCAAATTTATTGAGAATGATGTACCAAATATTATAGCTAAACAAAAAATCCAACATTGAATGACAACTTATTTCAAAATTTTATTCACAAATCACATGTATAATTATGACCATTAAACATATCTTAATTATACTATCTTTCATAATTATTTTATTTTTAATGGCTATCCAAAATAAAACATTTGTTTTAGGAATAAATTTTTTGTCCCATATCTACATCCAATGGAAACCATTCCTTTGACAATCTAATTGCAAATAATAACCTGATCTAGCACTATAAAAACCATCCTTAGTATTGGTTTCAATAAATTCTTCAACTTCAAATTATTTGGTTTTGAGTTTTATAAGGATCTCAAATTGGTAAAACCATGGTACAGATTTTTTTGATTCATGTTAGACTATTCAATAACTTTCCTAGTCCTCATGGAGTTCCCTCTTTTAATAAAATAAAAAACCCTTTCAAACATATTAACCTTTACTAAAGGGAGAAGATATTTCCAAGGTTCATGAGAGATTAGAGGCTCATTTATAAACCAAGAATATTCCAAAAATAGAACTCTAGAATCAATACCAACCTTCTATTTAGACACTTTCCTTAAACCAATTATATATTTAGAAAGACCATTCCAAAAATAGGAACCCTCAAGGAGAGAATCATTAGTAAGTGATCCATTAGGATTATTTGAGTTAATGTATTCAAACATCAAAGACACAGTACAACATTTTTTTCCACTATAATCCTCTAACCCATCTTATCAAGGGGAATTGTATTTAACATTTTCAAACTTTTAAATCCCAAACCACTCTAACATTTATAATGACAAACAAAACTCCAATCAACCAACCATAACCTTTACCTTTATTACACACCATACCATAATAAATTTATCTATATTTTTTCAATATTTTTGGCCACCTTCCCTAGAATTATGATAAAATATGATAAGTAAATGGTAAAAATCTAAAGGAAACTTATTAATAACTAGAGTTTTCTATCCTGAGAAAAAAGACACCCCTTCCAACTCATTAACTTCCTTTGAAATATGACCAAAATAATATTCCAATAGATTTCATGAGGATTACCTTAGAAAAACTTTGGGCCTATATTTACCAAAGGGAGATTATGACCCTACCAACCAAATATTCTATAAATGTTCCTTTGAAGGATCAACTGAGTATTGATGGAAAAATAATGGTATTTTTTCTATACTAACCATACATCCTGAGACAATCTCATATTACTTTAATATGAGTTGAAATGATTTTATATATTTAATGGAATATTCATAAAGTCTAATGGTATCATAAAAAATTATGATAAATGGCATTAGTATAGGAGTAAGGTTTGATATGTTTGAGCTTACCCATTTTTAGAGCATTATCTAAATTTCTACTAAGAACTTTTACCACTAAGATGAAAAGGAAGGGAAAAACAAGGTCCCCTCCCTAATACCCATCTCAAAACCAAAGAATCCTATCATGAGTCATTAATATGTATAAAAAACATTGGTGAAGAAACACAATAATGAATAATATATGTAAACTTGGACTAAAATCCATATTTTTTTATACTTTATCAAAAAATTCCTACCAACACCTATCATTAGCTTTATTCATGTCTAGATTGAATATCATGCCTACCTAGCTAATGTTATCCATGAAATTACTATACTCATGGGTATTACAATAGATTAAATTATTTTTCTTTGATAAACAAAACCAATTTGATGCTTTGATATTAAATCAGATAACTTTTAAAGTCTCACTCCAGTCTTCTTTGTGCATATTTTGTACATAGTGTCACATATACTTATGGATGTAAAATATATAGACTTATTTGAAACAAATTTATTTGGAGATGAAACTATATAATAATTATTAATTTTCTTTATAACATTTATTGAATATATGAATTATTAAACTACCTCAGTCATTTGAACTCTGATAATATCCTAAAAGCTCTAAAATAACATTAGAGGAAAGTCATCTAAACAAAGGATTTGCTACCATAAAATTAGAAGATTAAAAATTTAAATTATTACATAATTTTTTTATTATAATATCAATATATCTTTGAGAGATAGTATAGGAAATAACTTCCAAAAACTTATTTTTCAAAAACTTATTCTTATCAATCTTACCTAAAAGAAAGTTTTTAAGAAGTCGGTAGCCTCATTTATGATAATATTCTCTTCCTTAATAACCATATCTTCATCATTTAATTTTTTTTCATGATTCTATTATAATTTATGTCTTAAAGTTGACATGTGAACAAACTTGGTATTTATATTCCACTCTTTTAACCATAAGGATTTATATTTTTGTTCTAAAAAGTTTCTTCTCTAGAAGATAAGGAGTAAAATTCACTAAGTAAAGACTTCTCTTTAGAGTATGAATCATGATTCATACCTAAAACTTTAATTTACATCTCAATCCTTACTAATTTATATCTAAATTCCTTTTTTTAGTAAAGATATTCCCAAACATATCCCTAATCCAACTTTAATATTTTCCTTAACATTTTTTAAATGTTAATTCTACTACAGATTGATACATTTCCAAATGTCTTACCTCAAAATTCCACCATTATTTTATTTTATTCTATAAACCTAGATGGGAAATCCACATATTCTCAAATTTAAAATGTCTTTTACCTTTTTCAACTTCTTTATAAAAACTTAGGACCAAAGTATTGTGATCTAAATTGATCCTAGGTAAAAAAGATAAATAATAATTAATGAAAAGAAGCCAACCAAATGAGATTATAAATATAGATAGAATCACCTATATTTTTTTCTATATTGACCATATATTTGTCCAAGTAAATTTTTAACCTCTTAATTTTAGATCCATAATATTACAATCATATATAAAACTAGCTATATCCCCCATACTTTCAATATAATGTAAATTACCTCATTTTTATCTAGGAGTAAAGAGGTGTGTTAAAGTACCCCACAACCAACCAATTAAATTATATCCTAAATTCATTTAAATATTTAGATAAAATACTTCTATAAGAAGAGGAATTTGGAGCATAAATTTTTTACAATATCTATGATGAATTGTTTACTTTCTTGGTGAACATGATATTCAAGTGGTTTTTTTTATTCACCAAAACAAACAATCTCCAAAATTCTCTAGATAAAAATGAAAAAATTATTTCACTTTATATTTATTTATGAGATGATATCCCCTGATAGGATTCAAATACTTGGTTTGAGGTTCTTTCTTGGTATTTTATAAAGAGTTGTTAAACTCAAGTTATTTCAATTATTCTCTTTTAAATACATATAAAACCTCCTTAAGAATCTGAATTCTCCAATTAGATTATCTCTTGTTGCTGTTAGGTTGAACCTAATCATAAATATCATCATTTTAAAGAAAATTTTGCATAGAACATGACTATTTATTATACTTTTTTCCTTGGTGCTGACTTCTTGAGATTTAAATAAAGGAATAATATGATTTGTATTTTCATTTTCATTAAATAACTCTATTTAATCATGATTTAATTGAGTATCCTTAATCTTATTATCTTCATAGGTCATAATTATTATTTTTAAAACTTATAAAAAACCTCTTTAAGACTTTGGTTAATCAAATGTTACTTTTATGACTATTTATCTTGAAGAGACATATACCTATTTGGTTTAGTTATTCTTGATTGTGTAACCCCTCCTTTTTCTAGAATGTTTGATTATTGGAATTGATTTTGTAGTTTCTTTCCATAGGCATATCAAATAATAGATTTCATAAGTTTAAAAATCTAATTCCAAGTTCCAAATTTGGTTGATATAATCATAGTAATAGGGATTAGTCTATATGATCTAACATTAACATAAAACCTATAAAAAATCAAAAGTTTTCCATATTTAGTAACAAAGTCAAAGGCTAGTGGTTATCCAAAATAATTATCAATACTTCTCATTACATATTCCTCATGATATTATAAAGGTAATCATAGTATTATGACCCACATAGGGATAACCTTATGATCCTCATTATTTAGAATAAAACTTGGTTCCCACCTCTTCAAGAACATGGTAGTATTACTCAAGAACTAAGTCCCTCCTAAATAATTACTAACACAATATTCATGGGATAAAAATAAAAATAATAATAATCCTTTTGAAATCACCAAAATATCAATGTCTTTATTTCCATTTTTGGTTAGCCTAGATTCTCACAACATAAATTTGCTCCTAGACCTAATGAACTTATCAACTAGAGACTTAACAAATATGTTGTATGATCTCTCCACCATAGATTCAATGATCTTGATATTTATTCCCTTTTGGTCCTTAATGGGAATAATTTGAGAGTTATATTTGTTAAAAGAGGGGACTTGCCTTTAAATAACTCCACTTAAGACATTTTAGATATGGACCCTCAAAAATCTCACTAGAAGTATGCTTCTGGTTATAACCTAGAGACACATTATTCCATAATGACATGTCAATATTTGTCTCAATTCCTAGTGATAAATCATTTCATGTTACAAAAAATTCATTTTTCATATTATCCTTATTTGGTCTTCATGGGTCCCAATATAAATTAGCTTTGTATACCTATTCCTCTAGATCCATCTCTCCTTCCTTAGACTCAAACTAAACTTTCATGTCTAAATGAAATTTGAATTTTCCTCTATCTACCATTATTTCATATTTTTTATGATATCTAAATTTATAAATGTATATGTTACAAATAATTATATTAAAATTTAATTTTTTTATGATAAATGAATTTATAATAATTTTTATATTATATTAGATAATAATGTATATTATATTTATATATAAAATTTGATTATATTCTTTTTATTTTTAATATTTTATAACATTATTGTAAAATGAAAAAACTTAAAATTAAATTGAATAATCAAACAAGATAAGATGTAAATTATAAAATAGTTTATAATGTATAGTATTAGAATCCTATAAGATATTATTCTCAACCTCAATGATGATTCTTATGGTAGTAAAACTTGTTTCCATTTTGAAAAATTGTGGTTTCTTTATCTTGATATTGGGGATAAAATTTAGGGGTGGAATTATGAAATCAAAGGGTTTACCATGTTTATACTTGTTAAGAAACTTAAAAATGCTAAAATGCAAATTAAGAAATGGAATAGAGGGGTTTTGGGGAATATTTTCAAGAGGAAAAATAGTATTAAAGAGGAACTAGCTATTGTTGAAAAGTATATTGATATTAATGGTATTAATCAGGACATTTATTTGAAAGAAGAACATTTGATTTTAGAGTTTCATTCTCTCAATGTTAAAGAGGAGACTTTTGACATTAGAAATCCAAATAATTGTGGCTTAAAGGAGATAAAATTACTAAGTTTTTCCATTTTTCCATTCTTAAGCATAAAAATTCTAATATGATTATTAAAATCCAAAAATAGAATGGGGACTCTACCTTTGATGTGACTTCTATTGGAAATGAAGCTGTTTTTTTTTTTAAACGTCTTTGCTAAGGATTACTCTCTTAATATGGATCTAAGTTCTAGGATTTTAAATTTAATTCCTAATATTATTAATCCTATGAATAATCTTAGACTCTCTAAATCTAATTATGTTTAGGAGGTGGGTTTTATGGGTTCATCTATGGAAGGGATAAATATCCTAGTCCTAATGGCTTTCCAACAACATTTTTTCATAATTTCTAGGAAATTGTTAAATTGGATGTTACTACTATTTTGGATGAATTATTCACCTTTAGAAATATCACCAAATAAATTAATAACACTTTCATTTATCTCATTAATAATTTCCAAGGAGATAAATTTTTCAATAACTTTCATATTATTAGTTTGTGTAATACAATGTATAATATTTTTACTTAAGTTCTTACTATGAGATTACAACCTCTTCTTCCTTCCATCATTTATGATCAACAAGGAGGATTTGTTACTGGTAAATAATTTCAAGATGGAATTTTTTTAGTTAATGAGATTATACATTATATGGGAAAATGTAATAAATAAATAATGATATTAAATATTGACGTGAATAAATCTTATGATAGAGTCTCTTTGGATTTTCTTGACAAAATTTTAGAACAATTTGGATTTGATGTTGCTTTTCAAAGACTAGTTACTATTTTTATTTCCACATGAATGTTATTTATCCTTATTAATGTATTTATAATTATATTCTCTCCTATTTCTCATGGTATTAGGTAAGGAGGCCATCTTATTTTCTCTTTATTAACTTTGTTGAATATCTTAGTATATCCTTATCCTCTAATATAATTAGGGAAGACTGAAAGGTATTAAAATTATTTCTAATGTTGATCATATAACTCATAAAAAATTAATTTATGATATGATCATCTTGGAAAATAAAGAAGCCAAGGTTTTAAATAATGTCAATAAAGAATATGAAAATGTTTCAATTCAAAAAATTAATATGTAAAATGTCAACTATTTTTTTTAATACTCATTTTATTAGGTAGCATAAATATGCTAACATTCTTGGGTGTAAAATTAAATAACTTGCAACCTCTTATCTATGTATGCCTTTATTTATGTATAAAATGTTTGTTAGAATGTGGAATTATTTAATAGATATATTTCAAATTAAATAGGTTGGTTGAAAGGGTAAGTTGTTATCTCAATTTTGCAAGTTGATGTTGATCAAAAGCACCATTTAGAATTTGCCAATTTATCTTATGTTTATTTTTAAAATTTTGAATACTATTGTAGATAATGTGGATATTGTCGAGAAAAGGTTTATTTTTTTAGTATCTAAACTAATAAAAATATTCCCTCTAGTTGTTTGGGATAAGGTTTGTTTTCCATTTACTTGGGGAGGTTTGGGGATCCACAAGGTGAGACCTATGAATAAAGCATTAACTTCTAAATTGGGGTGGAGGTTTCTCAAAGAAATAAATTTATGGATTGATATTTTGAAAGTAAAATATTTAACACATTGGGATATTTTTTCTTGATTTCAATCTGATAAGCTTCCATAATGATCATCTTTTTGGAATTGGTTAATCATATGTAGACATATTATTTTAAAATGTCCTAAATGGAAAATTGGTAGTTGAGATAAATTTTAGTTTTGGGAGGATAAATTAATCCTTAAACTTCCTCTTATTTAGGTTATTCCTTGGAATGAAATATATGTTGATACTAAAATGAAGTATTAGAATATGGTGTAGGGTTATATATTTGATTGTGGTAATCATTATCATCATTAAAAATGAAGTCATTATTATGATCTAATGTAGAATATTGAAAATTAGTCCATTCATTATTATGATCATGATAAAAATTCACTATTGCATCAAGTGGATGAGGGGAAGAAGATTTTATATATGCCATTTTAAACTTTCCAAAGAATATAGTGTAGACAAGGAATAATAAACACATAAGAGGTAGAATATAATCTAACATAAGTATGTGTGTAATGTGTGAATTTTTTGAACAAAGTTTTTAATTAAAAATAGGATTATTCTTGAAACCCTATTTACTAATGTTTTTTGTGTATAGGGACCTATTATGTGGATATATGGTTTTAATTTTAAGGTCATGTGTCAAATATTTAAATTAAATTAAATAAATAAGTCCATTATATAGGATTAATTAAATTAGCTAGGTTAGGCCAAAAAATTAGAAAAATAGATCTTTGTAACCCTAATTTAATGTAAAAAAATTAGAGAAAGTAAACCTTAAGGAAAATTAGGGTTTTAAAGCAATATTCAAAGTAAGTTGGTATTACCAAATGTTTTAACCTTTTAGGGTTTTACTATGTAAATCCTAAGCTAGATTAAAGGGTTGGATCTGATGTTAATCTAGAAAAAAAATGGAAATTATTTATTCTAAGGAGCCTTACAATAATAGTAAGAATAAAGAGAAAAGGGGATTATCTAGATATATAAATATTTTTTGATAGACCCAGGGTAGTGGAAATGGTTGAGAAGACATAGAGGAGTATTTTTTAATTTGATTATTTTTCAAGATCTAGCTCTAGACTATAGCACCCCCTTTAGGATAGTAGCACCATATGGTGCAAGTGTCCTATTATCACCAAATCTTACACCCTAAATTTGTTTGTTCAAGACTAATCTAAGATTTGGGAAATATTAGAATATGTTTAGGCTTGTGGGTTGCCTATTGTAGAGGTATACCTTTAGGTTTAGGGGCTAGCTCCCTAGATTGATCCTTGAATGCTTATCACCTACACTAATTGTTTGCTTGTGTGAAAAGGGATATAAGTAGACATGAAATTAAAGTAATCTAAATAGGTGATACACTAGAATGATATCCATTATAATACCATACCATTTCACTATGAAACATGACCTATAACACTAGTCTCAAAATCCTAAATTGCTCTAACATTAGTACTTCAAACATGGAGGTGATATGTATGAAACTACTTAAGGTAAGTGAACCAGAGATCATTTGAAGACACTAAGGCTACTTGTACACAGGATATGGAAAAATTCACTAGATAAACCTCATGTGACCTATTAGAGAGATGGTTACTTGCATCAAACATGAAAGGGTTGAGAGAAAACAAGGATAGATACTAATCACTTGACCTTTCACTATACATGACTTCACACACTTAAAAAAGATAGATTGTGAAATCAAAACTAAATTGAACATATTATTTCAAAGGCACTTATACTCACCATCTACAGTCATTCATTAGCCCTCTTGGCCTCACTCTTCACATTTGTCACCCATGTGGCCTTTAGTTGCTCAACCAAATCAATGGAATAAGTGTTAGGACACATTTATAGACTATATTTTACTTATAATCCATGATTTATACCTTAAAAATGTCCAAAGACCAACTTCTCATCCTCTCACTTGGTAGTCACTTTTTATCTCCAATCTTTATACAAGATTACTTATGATGAATGGGCCAATTAAAGTGTTTCCATGATTATCTGTTTGTGATAAATTAATATAGGTAGTTATAATAAGTCCTACATGACCTTATTGAATGGTTATCACTCATTATTGCTATTCTACACTTGTAAAACACAAAAAACCTATAAAAACCCCTGTTTTTAGCTTGTATGTACAAGTAGGGTACAAACCAAATGGGTACACACAGATATATCTATATGTATGTATGTATGTATGTATACATGTGTGTGTGTGTGTGTGTGTGTGTGTGTGTGTGTGTGTGTGTGTGTGTGTGTGTGTGTGTGTGTGTGTGTGTGTATGTATGTATGTATATATGTATACATACATACATACATACATATATATATATATATATATATATATGTATGTATGTATGTATATATACATATATACACACACATACATATATATATATGTGTATATTTATGTATATATATATATACATACATACATATATATATATGTATATATATATATATACATACATACATACATACACATATATATATATAGATATGTATGTATGTATACACACACACACACATATGTGTGTGTGTGTGTATGTATACATACATGTATATATATATATATGTGTGTGTGTGTATACATACATACATACATACATATATATGTATGTATGTATATATATATATACATATATATACATATATATATATATATGTATATATATATATATATGTATATGTGTATATGTGTATATATATATGTATATATATATACATATATATACACACACACACACACACACATATCTCTGTGTGTGTGTGTGTGAATATATATATATATATATATATATATATATATATATATATATATATATATATATATATATATATATATATCTTATTAGCTATCCTCTCCATCGGGTACTAAACAAGGGTTTATGAGGGTTTTAGCATGTTTCTCTTCTTAAGGATGGTTTGTAAAAACTAAATGTTAAAACTTTGAACCAATTACACTAAGTTTGAGATCATGAAATTAATCAAATATTCCCAACTCCTTAGGTCACAATTCATTACCTCCATATAGGTGTGAATGGATGAAACTAGCCTATCAATATTTTGAGTATATTTTGAATAGCTCTAAGGTGAAATAGGCCAAATTTAACTAAATTGAAGATGTTATATATATAAAAATGGATCCCACTATTCTTCCACATTCCCATGAAGGTCCTCAAGGTATTTTTAAAACTCTCATGGTCTATGAATCAAATTAGGTGCCTATAGGTCATATGCCTAGTTTTAGGCCTAATAGGCCTAATCTATGTTAGTTGTATGTTTGACCCCTCTGAGGGTTTCCTATGACTTTATATACTTGGCCATAGTTTTTTACCTTATAAAAAACCCTAGACATCTTATTTTAATGATCCAAGACTTCCCATCATACTTTCTTACCATCTTCATGTTAAACATGTATTCTCACTCCTTGAGTGCCCTATATCTAAGATAAAATAGAGGGAATATACCTTATTTATCCTACCATTTTTAATATATTATAGGTTTTATTGAGTCATTAGTTCATTATACACCAAATTTAAAATCTGGATCACACCCATAGGCCACTCAACTCTTCTAATCTCTCAAAACTAGCTTTTAAGACTATGTGACTATATAGGGATTAGGACTACCTGTAGGTTGAATGTTTGGAACTTATTATATGATTTGTTTCATTGCCATGAGCACCATGATCTCTATGATTTAAGCTATATAATGACTTAAAAATTACCCATATATGACATGAGATGAAACTAATGACTAAAAATGAATATGATCAAGGATAAAGACACATTAAATGACCTCACGTGGACTATGGTACACATTTTCACCCTAAGGTACCCCTATATAAATTTTGAATATATATGGGGTTTACCTAATATTAATTTTTTTCAAATTAATCAATAGTTTTGGCAATTTCATAGGTGTAAAACCAACTATACCAAAGACCATTAGCATAATCCTATCCATTTGAATTATGGAATCACCTATGCATAGTATGGACATTGAATTGCCTCTAAAATAAAAACAAACACATGATAAAAACAAAAAAAAAATACACGATACAAGACACCAAATGAAAAACACTTGTTATCTCAAGAACACTTAGGGAAAACACACACAACAAAAACAAAGCACACCTATCCTAGTATTTACAAGACCTAAAACACTTAAGGTGAAGAATAAATCACCATATTTTAACTAGGATCAAATTTTTTACCTCTTTTATCCTTGTTTCTCCATGAAATCAATTCATCATGTGAAGAATTCTTATCAACAAACACTTTCTTATGTGGATGGTGAAAATACTTACCATCCTTAGGTCTTATTTTGTCTACAAGTGTGGTACTTGGAGATTTCAAGGGCACTCCATCTTGTCCTCTAAAAATATTTTTTGAACATTTAGTTGACTTGACCTCCATCATGGTCATTTTGTGTTATCCATTTTGTTTCTTAGGAAGCATAATAGTTATCACAAACTTACCTTCATCTTGGACATGATATACTTGATGTATAGGATCATCAAGCTTGTCTTCATTCTAATCCAACACATATGAAACTAGTTTAACTTGATATTAAGGTGTTGACTGCTCCTTAAACACAAATTTTTATGATTTGGCTTTAATAGACTTTTCCATGATTGCAACATATTTGATAATGGTTTGATGTTCATATTCATGATTGATAACACACTCAACAACCTGCTTATTAGGTTCATTAATAACCTTATTATCAGATTCATAATTCCTATAAGGAGAAGTTAACCTACTCAACTATTTAAATTCTTGATTTATGGCATACAACCTTTACCATAGGTCATCTTACTCTTCATGACTATCATCTTCAAGGAATCCTCCGTAAAGTGAAGGTATAATGTAATTATATTCTTATTCATCTTGATCTACCATGCTTTGAATAACATCATCATCATCATGCCAATGAATAAGGTAATTTACCTTCAATAACTTATGAAAAAGAATTACCAATGTTTACCTCATATTGTTCATATACTCCCTCATAGATGATATATGTGCCAAGATAATTTTTCTCAAAGTAAGTGTATGGATAATATCCATAAATTTATACACCATACTCATCTAGGAAAAGGTCAGATATGCCCTTAATATTAGAGTATATTCCATCATCCATATCAATCTCTTCTTGATCATTGATCATTCAATTGATATTAGAGCTTGCTTTTATATAGGGCTCAATATGAAACTTAGCCAATGGTTGAGTTTTGATGGTTACTTTTGATTTATACCTTATCTTATAGGTAAAGAAGGACAAATCAACTTAGAAGTAGCCTCCTATCTTGGCTTTGAAATCCCTTGAGAGGCAGATAGTAAAGTGAGAAAGTAAGTCAACCACTCCTATGTCTTGAAAGATATGTAATCTTGAATAATCATGAAGGACAACTCTCAACCCTTTGACAAGTATAACTAACTTAGTTGGTGTCCCATAAAGTTGAATTACCCATTTATTATATGGTTCATACTTTAGACCCATTATATTAGGTACAAACTTGGGCATCACTAGATTATTATCCCTACTATCCACTATGTAGTTGTGGACAAGTTTATCTCCAACAATGAGAGTGAGGTAGAAGGGTGGAGGATTTTTAGATTTGGAAGAAGGATCATAAATGTGATTAGGATCATTAGTGAGATAAAAATTAACATGAATTGATGGTTGAGGGTTGAGTTAGATTAGAGATAGTTGTTCTTGAAGGAGCTCTTTTTGATGGAGAAAGTGAAGCATTTCACAAAGAGACATAGATTCCTTAGAACTCTTTAAAGAATCCATAATATTCAAATAAGGAGTACTCACCTTTTCTTGAGTTATTGAAGGCAAGGAAGTGTTTAGAGATTGAGACATTAGTTCACTTTGAGTAATCCTTCCAATATTCTAATTGGAATAAGGTACATAAGCTATAGGGTCTATCACACTTGAAATAACACCTTGTTTCCTTATAATAGGGCTATTTAAACTTGTATGCACACCATGGGCATCTCCCAAAGCCTTCATATTTACTCTTGTATTATCTAAAAATAAACTATTTTGATTGAAGATAGGTGTATTCCACTAGAAATTTTGCAACGTTTACCTTTTGGGGTTACCATCCTTCATTTGATTACATGATAACCTCATCTTATACTAACAATTAAGGAATGACTCATAGTTAAGTAGCTAAATCTTATTCCCCACCTTAATTTGCATCCATTAACTATCCTTGATGCCATTCTTCTCCTTACACCAAGTTACTATCCATTGGTACCATGGCTTTTGTGATAGAGGTGGAATTTAGATTGTATGCATTGAAAGGCCTATTGAAGTTAGAGTGTCCTTACCCTCTACCTTGACCATATTGTTGAGGTTGGAACCTATTTCCTTGTTGAGGATATGGGTAGGGGTTTTGATAAACACCATATTATAAATTAAGGTACCTAACTTGAGCTTCTAAGGCCTAGATCCTTGCATATTTATCAATAACATCTTTTGCCTTCTTAGGGGCATCTCTAGATTTGGTATTTACATTATGAATTTGAGAAACACTTGGAGTATCAGTAGACATGTTTGGTAGTAGAGGCATGAAAACTTTTGGAGGCAACTTCCCAGCTTGTATTAGGCCATTCTTAGCTCTAATGTCAATGTCATATGCTTTAGGTAAGGTGTAACCACCCATAGACTACAAAATCATGGCTATGTCAGTACCAATATCCATTAGATATGTAAGAAACAAAAATATATTAGGTGGTCTCATGAGAGGAGGCAGCCTATGCTTGGAATATCTCGTTAAAATCATGTATATTATCTCTATGATCTCTTTGAATTACATTCATCTGGTGAATAAGTGATATGTGATCACTTTTATCTTCAAACCTTTAAGTTAGCAATTATCCAAAATCATCCCAAGTTGTGATACACCCTCTAGGCAATGTCATATACTAGTCAAGTGATTTCCCTCTAAGGGAAATGGTAAGGATTCTAATGGAAACATTGACTTTATTTATATTTTGAAAACTACATAAGTTTTATATTTCCCCAATATGCTTACTAGGGGTGACATGACCTTCACCATTGAATTTGGGAACACTCTTAGTAGCATTAGGGGGTATATCATCATATGTATTAAATTGGATGGGACTTTGAGTGTTAAAGGTTGGGAAGGAATGTTACCTATACATATTATCCTCAATTTCCTCTTCACTCTCTTGATCTTATTGGCTTGAAAATTGCTCTTATTCTTCAAAGGTTAAGATAGGTTGAGGATGTTGAACTTCAATGGAAAGTTTAGCTTGGATGAGTGGGTTTATGGGATTATGACCTCTAATAGTATATGACCTAGTAAGGACCATGAATTATGCACATAATAGCTGATAAAACTTGGTCTAAAACTAGATATTACCTTGAATGGATTTACCAAACACTGAGTAGAACATCATATACAGTTATGATCTTGCCAATATCAACATTCACATTAATAATATATCTTTGAGATAATGGTCCCACTGGGCATGCAATAATTTTTGTCACCAAATATTGTACCCTATATTTGTTTTTTTAAGCCAACTCTAAGATTTGTAAAATAGTGTAATACCTTTAGTCTTGTGGGTTGCCTATGGTAGAGGTAGACCTCTAGTTTTAAGGGCTATCTCCCTAGATTGATCCTTGAATGCTTCTTGCCTACACTAATTATTTGCTTTTTTGAAAAGGGATATAAGTAGACATGACATTAAACTACTGTAAAGAGGTGATACATGAGAAATATCTCCACTATACTACTATAACATTTCACTATGAAACATGACCTACAACACTAGCCTCAAAATCCTGAATTGTTCTAATATTAGTATTTCAAACATAGAGGTGATATGCATGAAACTACTTAAGGTAAGTAAACTCAAGATAATTTTAAAACACTAAGGATACTTGTAAACTTAATATGTAAAAATTCACTATCTACACTTCATGTGACCTATTAGAGAGAGGGCTACTTGTATCAAACATGAAATGGTTGAGAGAAAACAAGGATAGATACTAATCACTTGACCTTTAACTATACACCAATTCACACACTTAGACAAGATATGTTGTGAAATCAAAACCTTGTGAAATAAAAACCAAATTATATATCTTATTTAAAAGACAAATTATAATATCAAACCGTCAAGTATTTGCCATACTAGGTGTGAAATTGAACACAAAATCAAAAATGGCTTGAATTTATATAATGTGTGAGAGGAGAGAGAAGAAGATAAGTTAAAAGGTCACAATGCCACATGACAAGGCATGAAAAATATTTAAATTATATGATAATGAAGTGAAGAATAGAGGTATTAAATATATTCTTGGATAAGTGTCCATTTGAAGCATCAAACTCTCCAAAATTGGCATAGAGACCTTAAATGGCCTTCTTGAAAACTATTTTCATGATGAGGCATCTCTTGACTATTCAAAAATGCACTAGGGAGAGTTGACACATGTGCATTATCTTAGGGGGTTGGAAACATGCCATGATAGTAAAAAAATGCATCCCTAACTACTAACCATATTTTCGACACTTGTACTCACCATCTATAGTCATTCATTATCCCTCTTGGCCTCATTCTTCACAATTCTCACCCATGTGGCCTTCAGTTGATCAACCAAATCCATGGAAGAGGTGTTAAGACACATATATAGAGTACCATTGAATTACAGTTCATGATTTAGACCTTAAAAAGGTAAAAAAACTAACTTCTCATCATCTCACTTGGCAGTCATTCTTTATCTTCAATCTCTATCCAAGATTGCTTGTGATGAATGGGTCAGCATAAGTGTTTCCATGCTTATATTTTATGATAAATGAACATATGGAGTTATAACAAGTCCTAATTGACCTCCACAAATGGTTATCACTCTTTAGTGCTCTTATACACCTAAAAAACACATAAAAACCTATAATAAACCCTATTTTTATCTTATCCATACAAGTAGGGTACAAACCAAATGGATGCTATGGAGCTTGATAGAGCTATCCATAAGTCCAAAACACTTCCAAGGAAAAAACTCCCCATCTAGATGGATCTTATTACCTATCCTCTCCATTAGGTCTTAAGCAAGTGTTTAGGAGAGTTTTAGCATGTTTTACTTCCTAGGGATGGTTCATAAAAACTAGATGTTGAAACTTGAAACCAATTCCACTAAATTTGACATCATGAACTTCCTCAAGTATCCCCAACACTTTGGGTCACCATGCACTTCCTACATACAAGTGTGAGTGGATGAAATTGGCCTATCAAGATTTTGAGTGCATTTTGAATAGGTCTAAGGTGAAATAGACCAAGTTTGACCAACTTTGAGATGTTCTCTATAGAAAAATAGATCCCACTAGTCTTCCAAATTCCCCTGAAGGTCACATCAAGGTGTTTTCAAAACTATCATGGTTATATGGATCAAGTTAGGTACCTGTAGGACCTAGGCCTAGTCTATGTTAGCTATATATTTGACCCCTTTATAGGTTTCCTATGGATGTGGATATTTATCCATGTTTTTTTACCTTATAACCAACCCCAAAAATCTTATTTCAATGCTCCAAGACTTCCCATCACACTTTATTACCATCATCATGTCAAACTTGTAGTCTTCTCCCTCTTGGAGTGCCCTCTATTTGAGATGAAATAGAGGTTATATCCCCTATTTTTCCTACCATTTTGAAGATATGAGAAGTTTTATTATGTCATGAGGACCTTATAATCCAAATTTTAAAGTTGGTTCCACCCATAGGTCATGTAATTATTTCAATCTCTCAAAACTATCTTTCAAGACTATGTGACTGTGTAGAGTCTAGGACGACCTATAGGTTGAATGTTTGGAAGTCACTCTATGCTTTGTTTCCTTGACCTGAGCACCATGTGAAGTTTATGTCAAAATTTTCAAGGTGATCTTAGACATATTCATTCGATCCTAAAACCTCTTCCATCTTACCAAACTATTCTCTTTACTAGTCTAGGCTAGCCTGTAGATTGTGTTGATTAGGTCACCTATAGGTGACAATCAAGGATATCTCAAGGACTCTATATATATTCCTTTATGTATAAGTAATTAATTATATCTTATTGATATTTTTTGTAAAATTTTATCACTTCTAACCTAAGTGAACATATAAACTTGTAGACCATACCTCTTGTTTCTCATCATTAACCCTGTAGGTCTATAGTCAGGTTGTAGGTGATCCTTTTGGGAAAGCTTGGGGTCTTCCTATAGGTGATTATGTATATATTAACATTTAAATTCACTTTATTTGATCATATTTTAGGTTATTCAAAATATTCCATATGTATATGAGTACATTCCATGCCATTGAGAACATAGTTTCACTCACCACTAAAATTGGTTGCTTTTAGTCATTCAAAAGTAGTGTTCATTGAATGTTTCAAGTTAGAACTTATCTAAGCTAGAATCCACCCAAACACTATTATCCCTTAGTCAAGAAACCACTTTTTTTGTCAAGGTATTTCCCCTAGGCCTAGGATATATGATGAAAATAACTTAGACTGCCTAGATTTCAAGCTATTATACCATGGATGACATTAAATATAGACAAAACCATGATTCAAATAAATTAAGGTAATATGTCTCCATATACAAATTTCTAACTTGTAGACATGGTTCTCAATTATTCCTTATGGAGTGATGGATTTACCACTACCTCAATGATGTTATTAATTCTATTAGACCTAAATAAGGTTTCAAATAAGTTCCAACACCATTATTCAAATATACTCAATCCTCTATTGGGGCTACCTATAGATGCTAATGTAAGAAACTTGTAGGTGAAAATATGGTAGAATAATGTAAGTGTTTAACTGGTTCTCAAAACCAATTTATAACCTTTGGAATAGAATCAAACATAGTTTTTCCACCTTAATATCCTTCTCACTATCTTGAATCATCCTTGTTCCATAAATATGACAGCCCAAGAACGGTTCCATCTGACTATTGATGACAGTCATAAGGGAAACTAATTGTATGAAATGTGTTAGGCATTATATCTTATAAGGAACACTCTTGAGATAAATAATTTCATGAAGTACATCTGATAGCCATTCTATGTGAGAATGGAAACAACATTCCATCTTTTTTTAAGACACTATAGGAAGGTAAGCTTTGTAGGATTGAAAATATTATGTACAGACTGCCAATAAAGTCCTTGATGGTAAGAATGAGATGTTTATGTCTTATTATTTCACACCAAATGTGAAACTAAGTTGAAAAACTTATGATAATGATGTTCATACTTTTGAGTATCATGTATAACCATTGGTTTGCAATAATCAATCTAGATAGAGGAGAAAATTGAAGGCTATAGGGATGTGTAGGCAAAAAAGAGGAGAAAACCTTCTTAAAAATAGTTCATAGAGAAAAAAATACTAATCCTATGAATATTTTCATGGATTTTAATTACACAAAGACTAATATCATCCCTAAAAATAATTTTCCTGACTCACCTCCTCCTGTTCGTACCATGCAAAGACCAATTGACCATTTCTTATTGTCTAGGAGAGCAATGGAAAGACAATCATTTTTTGCCATTTTTGAGTTTTTCAAAGCTGAAAAATCATGGAACTAAATTTATTATACTTGATGATTCACTTTATAAGTCTTCCCATGTGCCAAATCTACTACACAAGCTATACAACAACTGAAAACTACCTCTAATTGACTGATATTCTTGATTTCAATGTAGCACCTACACTTTGTCAGTCTTAAAGTAGTTATTATGACATATATTAACATAGGTTATGTTTATTATGCCTTTAAAACACCTATATTCTATGGGAAACCCATACAAGTTTAATAAATGACCCAAAAGGGACCCCTAGATGACATGAGTTGACACTAAGGACTAAAAATGAATATGAGGGAGGATAAAAACACATTAAATAACCTCATTTGGATCATGGTACACATTTTACACCTTAAATAACCCATATATCAAGTTTGAATATATAGTGTGTTGACCTAATTTGACTTGTGGTCAAATTTTTCAACATGTCTAATTCTAACACTAATGTCCTTTTTGTAGTGACTATTTATAGATTTTAAGGAAGCTATAAGAGTTTTTTATGTGTTATAGGTGATTTTATGTTGTGCAAGGGATTGCCTATGTCATTATTTTGTCTTAATCTTATCAAAAACCCTAATTAATACTTACACACATGAAATAATTAATTAATAAAATGTAAAAGGAAAGGAAAAATAGGGTTGTTGGATGTTACGATTGCATAGAGAAGAACCCCTATTATCCTAACTACTACCTATATTAACCCCAATGTTAGGGTTCTTATTTCACATGTAGTTATCCCTTAGGGAATGTACATAATTAACTTTCATGGTATGCTATAATTTATTCTACCTAGGTCCTTCTTTGACCAAGCATGTAAATGTCTAGGTGTGAAAACTTAGTATCGAGAGTATTTGAGTTATACTATTGGTAGATTTTTATGTAAATAAGTGCCAAAATAATAAGTGATGTATTTAAAATGCCTTTTAAGGCTATTTATATAGGAGTATATTTTTTTAATATAATACCTTGTTTATTGGCTAAGAAGTCATGAAAAAGGTATAAAAAACATAATAAAAGGGTCATAGAGAGGTTATGACTCAAAAACGGGTGAAAGGGCCTATCAAAAAATAAATCCACAAGTGGAGACTATCACCATGTGGATATACTATCCTAAAATTGGCCATTAATGTCTTAAGGCTCAGAATAGATCAAAAATTAGGGGTGATAGGCTAGGGGCCCTTGGGACTAGGAAAAGGTGACATATGACTATTGGGGGTGTTGAAAATAGGGAAAATAAGACACAATAAATATGAAAAAGATTCAAGATGAACATGTGAACAAAGACTATAACCATCACTAAGGCCTTTGTGTGAAAAATCAACAAGAGGCATAGTACTTTTGGTTTCTCGACCAAATTAAGGTGTTTACACTTTTATTTTTTTAGTTTATATTAATTGAAGGGTAATTATTTCATTAATATAATTTTAGATAAAATACATTGGTGAACACATATATTTTATTCAATAATTTATTATCTTATTCCTTCCAAATTATTTATCAATCTATGTGGGAGTGTGTATTGGGAACAGGTCTTATCCTCTACTTTATTACATCCTAGGTTTTGGTAACTCAAAATATTATACATCCACTATGAATCTTAATAGTCCCCATCCTTTAGATTTTATATTTTATAATAATTTTATATCTTGAAATTATTCTAATTAATGTACCAATGATGATCATTATATGATTAAGAATTTTATTGAAGTATATGATGGATATTATTGTAAATTAATGATTATGATTATAATTATGAATAAACATATAGTTAGGAAGAGAATGAATATAGTACTTTTGAAATAGAAAAGCCTAGATCCCCTAATTATTATTTAGGTTCTTCTCTTAAATATTATAATAAGAGGAACATAATGATAATTCACATATGTATATTCCTCACATGTTGTGTGAGATAAAAAATAAATAATCTTTATTTTATAATTCACCTCACTTATTTTTATAGTTTTATATTGCACTTCATTGCATTAAGAGTTATCAAATATAAAATCATGCAATAAATGAACAATGCATAAATCAAAGTTATGATAACACTACTCTTACATGTATATATACTTCCCATGATATATACAAAGCAAGTGATACAAAATTAGAATAAGTTTTATTAGATATGGGTAAAAGAGGATTTTACAAAGATCCCCCAACCAAGTGAAAAATAGGTCAAATAGGGTTTTACAAGGATCCCCCAACCAACCAAAAAATATTAGTATAAAAAGAGATAAAAAAATACAATACAAAATATGGGCCTAACAAAGGAAATGATGAAGATAAAATAGAAGTAAGTGAAACATTATAAAAACACACCAATAAATCTAACAATTAGAATGATAGGAACTTAAGTATCATCCATGGCTTTAAGACACACACACACACACACACACACACACACACACACACACACACACACACACACACACACACACACACACACACACACACACACACACACACACACACACACACACACACACACACACACACACACACACACACACACACACACATATATAAAACACACCAATAAATTTAACAATTAGAATGATAAGAACTTAAGTATCATCCATGGCTTCAAGACAAATATATATATATCTTCTTTAAGCTCAAGGATAGGGATGTCAAGGATGTTGTCTTATTTTTATAGAGGGGTGTCCTCTTACCTTTTCTACTTACCTCAAGTTCTTTTGCATGACCAGTTGGTATTATCCTCCACCACTAGTTTTTCCAATATTTTTTCTTTTCTTTTACCTTTTCCTTTAGCCACCTTGGGAGTGTTCAAGCTATATACCACCTCAATTTTATTTTATTTTTAATTTACTTATTTTCCACCATATTTTTGTTCACACTTTCCTAATATTAGATGAGGGTTTGGTTATTGTTTTAAATGTCCTACTTGAATTCTTTATCCTATCATTCAATCTTGAGTTCAATTTCTAAAATGGCTTGATTGGATTTATTAAATTCATTCACTAGGTCCATGAGAATATTGATCTAAGTGAGGAGGTCATTTTCAACCTTGGAAACTTTATCAACATGGGTATTCTTTCTAGGCTTATTGTTCCCATCTAGATTAATGGGAGTTTATTTGGAGCTACCAAACCCTTTATAAATGTCACCTAGGGTGGATTTAACTTTATTAATGAATTTCATAGGATTTTTGGGATTAATGTTATTGTTGAAATGGGGCAGGGTCTCATCATCCTCCCAATCATTTTTTATAGGTCTCTCATAAAAACTATGAGAATGGTTAGCCCCATCAACTAACCCATCCTCACAATCATTAGATGTAATGGTTGGATCAACCATGGGAAGTGAAAATTTAATGAGGAGGAAAATAAGGGATTTATGGATTAGGTCATTTATTTTTTCCTCTTAGTAGTTTGTAATATTAATCTCAAAGTTAATATGGGAATTGTGCCTAAAATGGTTCAATAGAATAAGATGGTATGAGAATATGACATGGTACTTACCCTCAAAAGTGAGGTACCTCATGAGGTATAATAATATATCATCCCAAGTTTACAAAAAGGTTGTTCTGAGGAACCCAACATCTGAGTGATAAATATGCTCCTTGACCTTGAAAAAAGCTTGTACCAACTCCTTTTTCCTACTTTTATTTTTTAAATCAAAAGCCCCCTTTGTTTCCATATGTGTGACCTATGTAATACAAGCTTCATAAAAACCCAACATAAACTCCCTCATCCAAATGGTATTATCAGTCTAAGACTTGACAAAATCAAGAGTGAGTTAAGGGTTGTAGCCATGGATATGCTCAATGAAAGGAGTGAAACCTCTTTATTTTATTTTGATCCAAATTTTTGTGTGTTCTTTGAGTTTTTTTCATGAAATAGTTTAAACACTTGATATAGATCCTCCATGTTACCTTTGTGAATATTAGAAGTCCGATTAATAGAGAATGTGAGCACAAAAAATTATTACTATCTTGGCTAATATGTCCCTCACCATAAGTGTTATTAATATTATTATAAAAAATATCAATGGGATAGTGCCTAATAATCATTATGAAAATAATATGACTTGAGGCAAAATTAGAGTCATCATTAGAAAACATGTGCAAAGTAGCCACATCAAACTTAGCCTTGGTGGTGTTTAAAGCATGACCATTGATTATAATAGAACTAAGAGTTAAAATATAGGTCAAAGAACAATAGTAACTAATTTTAAATTATGTTTTCCTAATTGAACATGAAAGATAAATCAGATGGTTTTTGGTTTAGTTGAGCCCATCTAATGAGATTTTGTATATTGATCTCATAATTTTCTAGCCAATTAGTAGACCTATTGCCTTTCTATAAGTGTACAAAATTTATATCTCTTCAAAGGTCTTAAATATGTCATGATCATCACTTATATTATTTTATATGGTCTAAATTAAACTAAGGAGCCTTTAAGGTTGTTAATAATGTTCATTGAGTCTCCTTTGATGATCAATTTAGAATCTTGCAAATCAAAAGCTAGTTAGATACCCCAGAGAGCAATAGTGGTTTCTGCCACATGTCTAGATTCATGTCCCATTAACCCAACATAAACTTATAATAAATTCACATGAGAATATTTAATTATACCACCATCTTTGGCATTACTTGGATTACCATTGGAAACACCATCATAATTGAGTTTGAGGTATTTAATGGTTATTTCCTCAATCTAATGTGATTTCTATCAATTTTTAAGTTAAAACATTAATTCCCTTAGCTAATAAGTGGTTATATATTTTAATAATATGAATATATGAGTTGGAATGAGGGGAATTGAAGAGATTTTTAAATACCTACTAGTTATCTTTGAAATCCATAAAATTTTTGGCTAGCACCTTAAAAAATAGGATTTCTTATTCCAAAATACATGATTATTATGTTTCAACCATATTCACTAGAATATATTCATAATGGAGAGAGACCTCAATAATTTGAGTATCAAGGAGGACCATGGGCATGGATACTGAAGGATGAGATCAAATAAAGTATTGTGTCTGACCCATTCAATGCTAAAAATATGGAGAAAGAAGTAAAAAACCTTGCTAGAAAAATGGTAGTGGAAGAGAACATGGAGAGCGATTTCCCCCTCCATTTCACAAAGATAACACCTATTAAGGAAAACCATTCCTCTCTTTCTAATATTATTCACTGAGATTATTTTATCTTGAACATCTAACCAGAATAAAGAGTTAATTTTGGGAGTGTGGTTCTTGATCTAGAGGATGTTCCAATTTATACCCTCTTCTTTGGGCCCCAGTTTGATAAGGTAGCTAGACTTGATTGAATATGTCCCATGGTCTTTATAAAACCAGATGAGCTCATCAAACATGAGAGTATGACTTATGGGAGTGCATCTTAGTTTGAGGTTGAGATTATCAATATGTTGAGAGATAATTGGATCAACATCATCCAATGAAAGGGGGATCCAATATTTCTTAAAGTTGATTAATGTTTTGTAATCCTTGATTTTGGTACCCAAAGTGTGTTTGAATATTATAGTGATGTCATTCCATAGGAAATAGAGATGAGAGGATAATAATATAACTAATAATCATCCTAGAAAGAAGCATTGTCATCATCCCCTATGTTCCACATGTATCCTTTATTTAGGAATTTCTTGCTTTTCACCACCATGTTCTAAAAAGAGGAGCCTTGGATATGATTTTTAGAGGTTAGTGAGAAAGCAACATTTCTTCCCTCTATAAAATTCAAAATGGTATAAATGGAGGTATATAGGAAGATGTTTGGATACAAAATTAGAATTTTGTTATCATTTTGTCTCTTTATAAAATACAAATGGTATAAAAGTAGAATGTGATTCTCATTTTCTCTCTAGACAATTCAAATGATACAAAATTAGAGTGTGATTCTCATTTTCTCTCTAGACAATGAAAATGATAAAAAATAGAATATGATTTTAATTTTCTCTATAGACAATACAAATCATACAAAATTAGAATGTGATTATCTTTTTTTCATACATAATACAAAAGCAGAATATGATTCTTCTTTTCTCTAGCTAAAACATGTGTTACATCTTCTCTCCCTAGAAATACAAACATATGCACATTAACATAATATTTCCTTATCTATTTATAAAAATAATGTGATATTAAAATTATATATGAAAAATTAAGTTACATTCAAAATGATTATATTTATATTTCTTTACAAACTTCATGTGTTATGAATGATACAATATGTGATGTTTAAAAATTATGCCATTGATGTTGAATTAGAATATAATCATATAAAATGTAATGATAGTAGTGATGGATCCATTATACCTATGTTTCAAGTACATGGTAACTTATAAACTATGAGTACACTTTTCCAAACTATTATTATTCCTAATAGCCATATTGTGTCCATGATACATGATATAAAAGACCTACAAAAGCAAGCATTGACTCTTAATTTTCAACTTCAATCATGTCATGATAATATTAAATATAATATCATTAAATATCAACCTCTTACATGAATATTATATGAGTCTCCATACCCAAAATATTTTTGCATGCCTATGTTTCCCTTATTTAATGGTTATAGAGACCATGATAACCATTTAGCACAACATTTATGCACCTTTTACCATTGGTCCAAGTCTGGATGCATATTATTAAAATTTATCCATTGGAGTCTAACATGAGATGCTTGGGATTGGTTTTATATTCTTCCTAATGTTTATTTCCCTACCTTTAAAATATTATAATACATATTCTTATCAAATTATCACAAGCATGAAATGCCTAAAGTAATATTAGAATATATATAAGCCTTAAATAAATGCCATGATGATTCTATTAGAGATTAAATTATACAATTTAAGAATGATTTACACCCTTTGACATATCAACCCTTAATTTTTGGAAATATAATTTATATTTATTAAGATTATTCTTTCTCCACTTAGAGAAAAAATGTTACATAATCCTTGCACTTCTTTGAAGAAAATTATATGGATGTGCATCACTATACATATGATCTAGATGGTAAGAATAAAAGTTAATTAAGACCATGTTTACCAAAAAAACAAGATTACACTAAAAAATATAAATCCAATTCATCTTCTTTAAAATAAAAAAGTATTGTCAAATATTCCTACAATGGGAAATCATTGACAAAATAGGTTTTTACTAACAAGGTTAATAAGAAATAATCTAATCTAGCTCATAAGACAAAAGTTCATAGAAAGGAAAAATAGGTAAATTTTTTATACAAATGAAAAAAATAAGTTTATATAATAATACCTATAAAAATATTACTTACTTCTACTAAGATGAAACCACTTAAGTTTTATCCCTTTAGAGGTCAACCACATGATATTTCACATACATACTAGATAAGAAGATGATTACTCTTCCTCAAAGTTACTATCATACATCACATAGGTTTGATAAAGTAAAGAGTTAACCATTTTTAACTTGCCATAGTATTAATAGATATTTTTATAGTGATTTTTATGCTTTATATCAAAAACTTACATAGTCTATTGATAGAATTATCACATTTGATCATAAGACAAGAAGGTATTCCTATCCCACCTCTTATAGTAGCTATTTTAAGAATAATAAGACACCATGAGTCATTCCTACCAAGAAATGAATTTTCTATTATAATTTTAATTAAAAAAAACACTAGAATAAGTCCTTAATCTATTTCACATTATACAAGGATTGAATTATCCAAGGATATTCCCACTAGGGAACCATTGGTTATTCGACCTCTCAATAGAGGTGACACTAAAAAAGGTATGGTTATAGAGCTTAGGGAGAAACATGGAACAATTATATATATATATATATATATATATATATATATATATATATATATATATATATATCCTATCTAAAATAAATATGAAATGAAAACATGAATCATGTATGGATGGATCAACTGAAAGAACAAGTTAATATAGTGTTATAAAAACAAGAATCATAACAATTTTAATTGTTAAACAAAAGATTCACTAACCAAATTTTAGTGACTTTATTTTTCCAAATGGTTGAAGACACTAGTTTTGAGTAAAATTATTACATAAGAGATAATAATATATAAAGAACATTATTTTCATTAGATGATCTAACTATAAAGTTGAGATCTTCAATAATCTATTCATCACTAGTAAAGTATCCCGAGGTTCTAGAGCTACCTTTGATTTTTATATTTCTCTTTATTATCAATAAAAATATCTCCTCATATATTTCACAAGTCATAAGAGCTCCATAATAATTAAACTTATTAGTAGTTATATTTATAAGCTTCTTAGTGGACTTATCAAATCTCAACTTGATCTTTGGCTTGGTGTGGAGAATCAAAATAGCCTCTAAGCCTTTGTAAATTTTAAAGTATGATTCCAATAATTATAAGAACTTTATACTTTAATGTTTTAATGGATGGATGGAGTGAAAATAATATATTATTTACTTTGAAATTAAATTTATATATCAACCAATATGTCCCATATGTTACACCCTAATTTCTCACTAAGATGATTTACCTAATTATCTATTGATTATTATGGTTGTTAGATTGATTTGTTACTTTTTAACTAAATTGTAAGTCATAAGCTATTATGGGATAGTTGTATGTTACTTGGATTTCATGATTTCTTTACTATGATTTGGATATATTATGAATTTTGTACATTATGATTATGTTAATTATTGTTACAACATTATTTTATGGTATATATCATGATGTATCAAGCTAACTACTTTATTGTCATGAGATGGATGTAGGAGAGTTCATCCCTCAAAGCATGATGAAGAGAGATCCTCATCAGAGAGCATGACGTAGATGGAGATGGTGAAGGATGACATAAGAAATATTAAAACCCTTGCACACACCACATTAGTTGATACATGTTATATGCATTATGTGGATTGTTAGAGTTAATATGTTTTTATTTTATTTACTTTAGATATTATATTTTGCATGTTAGTGAGTATTAGTTAAGTTTAATACTTATATATATGGAATAAATCGTGTAGGTGATTGAATTGTGTATATTTTATGTAGAATTAGTGCATGATGTTGTAGTATTATTATATTATGTACTCATGTTTGTTTATGATTTTGGGAATGTGAAAATTATATGGATAATATCTAATTGTTATTATAGATAGACTAATAAAAACATATTTGAAATGTTTTAAAACATTAGCTTGTTATCATTGATATTTGGTAATCTCAATATAGGCCATGAGTTATAAGGATTAAAAAATACATATATTCTATATAAAATAATAATAATGTGACAATTATGTTTCTATAATACTATTATGATTAGAATAATAATTATCTAATTTACATTTTGGATAAGAAAATATCATTGACTTTTTTGTTAGTTACACTATTATGATATTTTTTATCTTTTCAAAACTATATCAAAGATTCCATTATAACCTAAAGACTATTTTATGATATAAACTTAGTATTTGATTATCATGCATACACTACATTGACATTTAAAAGTTTAAGTTGTCATTTTGAATAAATGTTTAAAGTGTAATTTTCTTGTGTGGGACACTTAGGCTAATAATGTAGTTTATCATGAAAAGTTTTAAAATGAATAAAATAAAAAATAGGGGAAGATTTAAGGTAGAAATTAGGGTTTTCTAGTATGGATAATGAAAGTTAACAAAAATTTTAGTTGAGTTGAATAATAATAAGGTCTATGTATGGTGACAACAAGTTTAGAGAAATTACATGAAATACTTGATGGGTGAGTAAAATATGATAAGAGGAAAGTTAAGAGGGGAGTGTGGTATGATGGAAAAGAGGATAAAGAAATTGAAGAGTAGAAAGGAGAAATAAAGTTGGTTCATTTTGTTTTATATTGGAAGTGATATTGAGGTTGTTGAAGTAATTATTTTTATTTACCTAAATAATTATGCGTTTAGTTTGTATTAATAGAGTTTAGAAATCAAATTGTATTTTGTATTTGGATACAACCTTATCCTATGGATGGCATGACCATCCATAAAACTAATCCAAATAAGTCATTAAGGATAAATTATTCTAGATGCTTGACAATACAAAACCCTAACTCAAAATAGAACCCTCGATGGATGATGTAATTACACACACACACACACACACACACACACACACACACACACACACACACACACACACACACACACACACACAAGGAAAATATATAGGTCTTGAGTGATTTATATAAATAAGGTATGAGTGAAAAGATTTCAAATGGATTAAATTGGAATCTTATTAACTATTGATTCATTTAGTATATATATTTATAATATGACACTCAATTTGATTAAACCTATTTAATGATGAGGCCATCAATTTGGGTGGTAAGTTGATTATATGTTTTGTCAGTTAAAACCATGAACAAAATTATGAATGAAAGGAAGTCTTTTCCTACTTTGAACCAGTGTATATAAACATATATGTGTATTAGATATTTAGGAAAATACAATATAGGGACTGTATATATATATATATATATATATATATATATATATATATATATATATATATATATATATATGATCGATGTGTGATAAATGTGTGAACAAGACATTATATATATATATATATATATATATATATATATATATATATATATATATATGAACTCAAATGATATCATCAACCTTAGGTCAGTATTGTTAATCTCCGTGTTGTATATCTAATGGTTTTGTATGCGTTAATCTTAAAATTTTGATTAGGTATAAGTTGGAATGATTAATTTTTTTATGATTATGTGTGAGATCCTGAGTTTTGTTTATACATGAGACTAATATAAACATATATATGTATATATATATATATATACACACACATACATATACGTACATATATATATATGTATATATATAATATGTGTATGTGTATATATGTATGTATATTTATATATATACATGTATATATGTATATATATACATATGTGTGTATATATATATATAATGTATGTATATGTATATATATGTATATATGTATACACACCACACACACACACATAATACATTTTATATCTATTACACGAAATAAATAATTAAGGTAATTATGTATTAAACATTATGAATGGATGCATAATCAAACTATGTATTATGTTAAAAACTGAGTCTATATATATTCCATGGACTATGTGTTTATTAATACTCAAAAAAGTGTTCATACATTTAAATGAATTATAGTCTTACACATTAATCACTGAGAATACATAAGGAAACAAAATATGTATCTTTGGTTATAAATTGAATGTGTGTGTGTGTGTGTGTGTGTATATATATACTCAGTTTATAACCAAAGATACATATTTTGTTTCCTTATGTATTCTTAGTGATTAATGTGTAAGACTATAATTCATTTAAATGTATGAACACTTTTTTGAGTATTAATAAACACATAGTCCATGGAATATATATAGACTCAGTTTTTAACATGATACATAGTTTGATTGTGCATCCATTCATAATGTTTAATACATAATTACCTTAATTATTTATTTCGTGTAATAGATATAAAATGTATTCTATATATAGGAATAGAGTATGTTTTTATAAATACAAAAGGAAAGTTTATATCAATTATATGTTATCTGAATAGTCAAATAGGGGAGACACATATGTATAATGGGAATAAGGATAGAATTGTATCCTTAGAATAGGAAATTCATGGACATGAGGAGAAAGTCCATCTAGATGAACATGAAGAGTATCCTATTGAGAAGGAAATACCTAAAGAGTAGAGACACGAGGAAGTACCTAAGGATGTGAGAACACCTGTAGCCATAAAATTGGTAAAGGATATGAAAATGTGAATCCACCTAAGTTTGATGAAACCATTATGGGAGATGGAGATGAATCATGGTTGACTAAAATTGAGAAGTATTTTGAGATATGAAATTACTTCAAGGTCACCAAATCCATTTGGGGAGCATATTAATTAGCTAGAGAAGCAGCTACATGATGGGTCAAAAATAAGTTGCAAATGAATTTGAACTCAACCACCACTACTTAGGAGTAGTTTGTGACTCTATTCAGATCACTATTGATTCCATAGTTACATTTTGACCAAAAGCTTATAGATTTTTAGAATCTAAAGCAAGGAGACTTATTAATGAATGAGTACTGGGAATAGTTCACCAAGCTTCTAGAATATGTACCTCAAAATCAGGAATATGAGAGGTTCAGTATTAGTACATTCATCATGGGATTAAAACCCTAGATTGGTGGAGAGGTACACATTCATGGACCATCTAGCATGGACCAAGTATTTAAGAAAGTAGTCAAGTAGGAGGAAAAGTTGAAATTTCTTACTTAGGTTAGGGACAAGTTTAAGAAAAAGTTTAGAATTTCTAAGCCAAATTTCAAAAATAATAATTAGAAGTAGAGGAGTGGAGACTCCAAGAGTTAGTTCAAGAGTCATAATACTAGATTAAATAGTGGTTTAGGTAAAAATAAATTAGGTAATGGTTTCAAAGGTGGTTTCAAGGGAAACCAATAATCTAATAGGAAGGGACCATGATGAGGTTAATTGAGCTATGGAGGTAACCATTTTGTGTGTGAATATATCGAGGATAAGTTGAGTAATAAAGGATATGCCCCTTAATAAGTAACTTTTTAGTAACATATTCATGTGACAGTTTATAATTAACAAGCTGAAGTCTAAGCTTCACCCATATAACTATCAAGTATTTTATTTGAACATCCAATTTCCATTTTGATAGATATAAGAGATATGAAATGTTTTATATATCTTCAAATTGTAAATAAATTATTTAGAAAAGATGGAGTAATGGAAAATTCATGGTCAGTATAATATGGGAATGATTCAAAAGTCAAGGTTGACAAGTGTTTAGTTGAATACTATCTAAAAAAGGTTGAGTTTATAGATGATTCTAGAAATTAGACATTAATTCATGGAAAAAAAAGGAGTTAAAGCTTAGGAAAATTTATAAAATGCAACTTAGGAATGCCCAAGGAAAAGGATTTCAAGCATTTATCATCAAGATAAATTAAAAGGAGGAAACCATAAAACCATCAATTGAAGATTATCCTTTCCTTAGGAATTTTCATGATGTATTTTTAGAGGAATTACCAAAATTACCTCCTAGGAGGGAGTTTGATTTCTCTATTGATATCAAACCAAGATCATAACCTCAATCTAAGGCATCACATAGAATCAAAACCATTAAATTGGTTTAATTGAAGGCACAACTTTAGGAGTTATTATCTAAAGGGTTAATAAGACCAAGTGTGTCACCATGGGGTGCACCAATTATCTTCATCAAGAAGAAGGATGATACTTTTCAAATTTAAATTTATTATATAATTTTTATTAATTGGGTTATCAAAATCAGGTATTTGCTATCTCGAATAGATGATCTTTTTAATCAGATGTGAGGAGTAATGGTCTTTTCTAAGATAGATAGGTCTTAGAGATGGATATAATCAATTAAGTTTAAAATATGAGGATATTGTTAAGACAACATTTAGAACTTGATATGGGCACTAAGATTTTATAGTGTTACCATTTAGGTTAATAAATGCACTTACAACATTCATGAATCTCATGAATAATGTATTTAGAGATTGTCTTGATCATTTTATTTTGGTCTTTTTAAACGAAATTATTATATATTCTAAGGATGAAGAAGAGCATATTCAACATCTAGAACTAGTTTTGCAATGTCTGTAAAATCACAAGTTATATGGAAAATTGTTGAAGTGTGTATTTTTCCAAAATAAAACATAATATATGGGACATATTATCTTAGTAGATAGAATTTTAGTTGATTTGGCTAATCTAAGAGCCATTATGGAGTGGTTAGCACTGAGGAATGTCCATGAGGTAAGGAGTTTCATGGGATTAGTGGGATATTAAAAGAAATTCTTTTCAAAAAATTTCAAGGTTGCTAATCTAATTACCTCTTTGTAGTATAAAAATAAAAGTTTTATCTATTCAAATAAGTGTGAAGTAAATTTTTAGGAATTGAAAAGAAGACTTACTTCAACACTAGTTTTAAGAGTTCTTGATTCTAATGGTCAATTTTCAGTGATCACATATACATATGGGGATGGACTAGGAGGAGACCTTATGGAGGATGGTGTAGGGGTATGTTATGAGTCAAAGAAGTTTAATCATTATGAGGTGAATTATGCCCCTCATAACCTTAAAATTAAAACAATTGTTCATGCTTTGAAAGTTTAAAGATATTATTTGTTGGTAAAACTATTTGAGTTCAAGACTGATAACTTAGAACTCAAATACATCTTCACCCAACCAAATTTAAATGCTCATTAGAGATGTTGGTTAGAGTTTTTGACTAATTATGTCTTTGATATCAATTACATCAAATACAAGTAGAATAGAGTAGGTGATGCCTTAAGTCATTAAAGGTACATATCAACTATGGCTACTATCATAATACTATTAAGTGATTGAATTCTCACCAAGAGATGAATTATACAATTGGGTTAGGAAAGCTTTATCTTAAAATGGTCAAAATACTAGGTATAAAGGATATAATTTAGAAAGTGATGGTCTTTTGAGATACAATAGAAGGATCTATGTGCTAGATTGAGATAATATGAGGATCATATTACTAAAGGAAATACACAATTCCCCATATTTAGAACATTCAAAAGTAAACAAGCTCATGGGAGAGCTTGGACCACTTTATTTTTTTAAGGGAATTAAAAAAGATGAAGTGGACTTTATGTCATGTTTTCTAAAATGTTAGAGAGTGAAAGTTAAACATGTGCATTTAGAGGGATGTTGTATCCACATGGCATATCAGAATAGAAATGGTAGGTGATTAGTATGGACTTTGTCCAAGTATTACCATTGTCATTAAATAATCATGGCATGATCTTGGTTGTATTTGACAAACTAACCAAGGTAGCACATTTTATACTAGTCAATTTGATAGATGATGTACCAACTCTTATGAAGAGATTCATAAAATAAGTGTATCAATTGCATGGATTTAAAAAGAAGATTATATTAGATCAGCATCTAAGGTTGAATTCTAGGTTAAGGTTAACTTTGAATTCAGATTTGGGTATGCAATTAAACTTTAGTATTACATATCACCCTAAGATTGATAGTTAAACTAAGAAAATTAATCAAGTGTTAGAGGATTTTATTCATATGTATTGCATGGATCAGTAATACAAGTTGGAATAATACCTTCAATTTATTTATTTTTCATAAAATAACTCATACCAATCTACTTTGAAGATGGCACAATTTGAATCACTTTATGGAATGAGGTGTAGGGCACCAATCAGTTAGGATAGGTTAGAAGATAGGGTAGTCTTTCGACCTAATATGATTTCATAAATGGAAGATCAGGTCATAAAAATTAGGAAAATATTGGATGAGGTTAATGATAAATAGAATAAGTATGACAATCTAAAGAGAATAACTAGGTAGTTTTAAGTAGGTGATAAAGTATTCTTGGGGGTTAAGATGCAAAAGAGCTCAATTAAATTCAAAACATTAGTGAAAATTTCAATAAGATATGTGGGACCCTTCAAAGTCTTATAAGTGGTAAATATTGTAGCATATAGGCTTGCATTATCACCAACTCTAGATCTATTGCATAATGTCTTCCATGTATCTTATCTTAAAAATTATATAGTTGATCCTTCGCATATGTTAGTTAGAATGATTTATAGGTTCTAGATCCTAAGGTGGTCATGGTAGAACCAATCAAAGTAATTAACACTCATACTTCATTTACATAATAGAGAAGTGTCATAGTGCAAGGTCTTAAGGGACCAATATTTTGAGAATAGTGCTACTTGGGAGGAATATGATGAGTTTTATAGGATATTTCCACATTTGTTTTGTTTGATTTGATGCTTCATACTATGTTATTTTTTTTGCTAAATAATGTTTATTATTTAGAATTATTGTTTGAATAAGTTTCATTGAGATGATGACCAGCTTTAAGGGGGAAGGATTTTACATCCCCATTTCTCACTAAGTTGATTTACTTAATTATTCATGAATTATTATGGTTGTTAGACTAATTTATTACTTTTTAACTAAACTATAGGTCCTAAGTCATTATGATATAATTGTATGTTACTTAGATTTCATGATTTCATTGATTTAGCTATATTGTGAATTTTATATATTATTATGTTAATTATTATTACAACATTGTTATGGTATAAATCATGATGTATCAATATAAATAACTTTTATCATGAGATGGATGCAGGAGAGTTCATCCCTCAAAGCAAGATTTATATAGAGCATCATCGAGGAGGGTGATGTAGATGGATGTGGTGAAGGATGATAGATAATTGCTAAAACCCCTGAATACACCACATTAGTTGATACCTGTTATATGCATTGTGTGGATTATTAAAGTTAGTATGTTTTGTTTTATGTTATTTATTTTATATATTATATTTTTCATGTTAGTAATAATTAGTTAAGTTTATTACTTATATGTGTGTGTGTGGGTGTGTGTGTGGAATAAATATTGTAGGTTATTTCAGTGTGTATATTCTATGTAGACTTAGTATGATTATATTATGTACTCATGTTTCTTTATGATTTTAGGAACATGAACATGAAAATTATATGGATAATATCTAATTACTATTATATATAGACTAACAAAAACATCTTTGCAATGTTTTAAAACATTTGCTTGTTATCATTGATATTTGGGAATATCAATATAAGTCATAATTTATAAAGATAACAAAAGACATATATAGTCTATATAAAATAGTAAACAATAATGTTACCATAATATCATTATGATTAGAATAATACTTATCTAATTTATATTTTGGATAAGAAAATATCATTTACTTTATTTTTAGTTACAATATTATGATATTGTTTATATTTTCAAAACTATATCAAAGATTGCATTATAACCTAAAGACTATTCTACAATATAAACCTAGTCTTTGATTATCATGCATAAAAAGCATTGAGATTTAAAATTTGAAGTTATAATTTTGAATAAATGTTTAAAGTGGACTTTTTTTGAGTGGGCCACTCAGGTTAGTAATGTATTTTATCATGTAAATTTTTGAAATGAATAAAATAATAAATAAAGAAATTAGGGGAATATTTAAGGCATAAATTAGATTTCTGGTATGAATAATAAAAGTTAATAATTTTTTTGTTGAGTTAAATAATAATAAGGTTTATTCGTTGTGAGTATAAGTTTGGATAAATTACATGAAAGACTCAAAGGGCTAGTAAAATATGATAAGAGGCAAGTTGAGAGGGTAGTGTGGTATGATGGTGAAGATGAAAAGGAAATTTTATAGCAGAAAGGAGAAAGAAAGCTAGTTAATTCTATTTTAAATTGGAAGAAATATTGAGGTTGGTGAAGTAATTATTTTTATTTAATTAGAGAATTTTGTGTTTATTTTAGATTAATAGAGTTTATAAAAAAAATGTATTATTTATTTGGATACAAGCTTAACTTGTGGATGGCACAACCATCCACAGAACTAAGCCAAATACCTCCTAAAAATGCTAAGACTATAAATAATATGGAACTGTGTGTTAAGCCATTAGGATAAATGAGTCTAGATTCTTGATGATACAAATCCCTAATTCAAAATAGAACCCTGGATGGATGATGTATATATTGATATGTGTGTGTGTGTGTGTGTGTGTGTGTGTATAATATGCTCAAAAAAAAATTATATACTCATATATATATATATATATAATTTAATCTATTTGAAATATTTTTTAGTCAAACCTTATTTATATAAAACACTAAAGACATGTATATATAAGTATATACCTAATTTATCATTAATATATATATATATATAAATGATAAATTAGGTATATACTTATATATACATGTCTTTAGTGTTTTATATAAATAGGGTCCAAGTTAGAAATATTTCAAATAGATTAAATTTGATTCCTTTTTAATATTCATTCATTTAGTATATATATTTATATTATGACAATTAATTTGATTAAGCCTATATAATGATGAAATTATCAATTTGGGTGGTAAGTCAACTATGTGTTTTGTCTGTTAAAACCATGATCAAAATTGTAAATGCAAGGAAGTCATTTCTTACTTCAAACCTATGTATATATACATATATGTGAATGGGGTATTCAATAAAATATAATATAGGGTTATTTATTCACACACACACACACACACACTCACGCACACACACACACACACACACACACACACACACACACACACACACACACACACACACACACACACACACACACACACACACACACACACACACACACACACACACACACACATGTCACATTCACATATTTATCACACACAGATCATATGTATGTATGTATGTATGTATGTATACACACACACACACACACACACACACACACACACACACACATGTATGTATATATATATATATGTATATGTATATATATGTATATATATGTGTGTGTGTGTGTGTGTGTGTGTGTGTGTGTGTGTGTGTGTGTGTGTGTGTGTGTGTGTGTGTGTGTGTGTGTGTGTGTGTGTGTGTGTGTGTGTGTGTGTGTTTATTTATTTATTTTTGACTCATACCTTATTTATATAAAACACTCAAGACCTATATAATTCCCTTGTGTGTGTGTGTGTAAGGGAATTATAGAGGTCTTGAGTGTTTTATATAAATAAGGTATGAGTCAAAGATATTTGAAATGGATGAAATTGGATTCCTTTTTACTATCAATTAATTTAGTATATATATTTATATTATGATTATCAATTTTATTAAGCCTATATAATGATTAAATTATTAATCTGGGTGGTAAGTCAACTATGTGTTTTGTTAGTTAAAACCATGAACAAAATTACAAATAAAATGAGGTAATTTCTTACTTTGAACTAGTGTATATATACATGTATGTGAATTGGGTATTTAAAAAAATACAATATAGGGTTGTGTGTGTGTGTGTGTGTGTGTGTGTGTGTGTGTGTGTGTGTAAAATAAATTATATACCTATTGAATTAAATAAATAATTAAGGTAATTATGTTGAAGCCTTTGTTAAGTCTTAAACATTGTGAATTGATGCATAATTGAACTATGCATTATGTTGAAAATTGTGTGTGTGTGTGTGTGTGTGTGTGTGTGTGTGTGTGTGTGTGTGTATCATATGGATTGTGTGTTTATTGATACTCAAAAATGTGTTCATACATTCAAATTAATTATAGTCTTATGCATTAATTACTGATAATACATATGGAAATGGACTGTGTATCTTTGTGTGTGTGTGTGTGTGTGTGTGTGTGTGTGTGTGTGTGTGTGTGTGTGTGTGTGTGTGTGTGTGTGTGTGTGTGTGATATGGATTGTGTGTTTATTAATACTCAAAAATGTGTTCATATATTGAAATTAATTATAGTCTTATGCATTAATTACTAATAATACATATGGAAATGGATTTTGTATCTTTAGTTACAAACCAAGTAGATATATAGGAATAGAGTATGTTTTTAGAAATATAAAAGGAAAGGTCATATAAATTATATGTTATTTAAATAGTCAAATAGGGGAGACTTATATATATAATTCAATCATATTATAATATAGTAATGGTATAAAACTATCTATGTTAAAGCATGCACAATGATTGTGTATAGTTTACATAATTAGGAATGTATATAAATAAGTAAAGGGATGATATCTTTGTTTTAGAAGTTGATTTGATTATGAGAGACACTCAGAACCTTAGTAAAGTTATAAACCTCCAATGGATAAATATGGCAATGGTATTGGTCTTTTATTTATTATATTTTGTTACCAATAAAACTTATATAGTCAAGGGAGTTAGTTTAAAAAGGAAAAATAGGGTAACAAATTTGGAACAGTTTTAAATCATAATCATACTATATCTATTATGTATATAATTATGAATCTAATTGAGGGATATCAGAAATTTTGAAACCCTATTTAGATCTATATAATTGTTCATAAAAATTTATTGAATTTTATAAACTACAAGTAAATGATAAATACTATAGTATGACAAAACAAGGATATATTTTGTCATACTATAGTATTTTTCCTTTGCTTCTAATTTATAAAATTCAATAACTTTTTATGAACAAGTATATAGATCTAAATATATAAAGGGATATATATTATGTAAAGTGTATAAACATAACTTATATATATCTATATGTGATATTGGGTTCACATACACATATATAGCTTATATGCATATATTAGATGCGTAACTATAATTATTGATTTTTAATTGTAATGAAGTCATAAAAACCTAAAGAATTAGGTACTATAATTATATGCATAAATCCTTCTAAAGGTATTATACAAATAAATATTAATTTATTTGATTTATAAGTTGATGTGTCTTTTAAATCATTATGACCTTTGTTGTACTTGGGTGGTTATAGTTATGTGAAATATACTATGAAAATGTTTTTTGTATTACATTTATATTTGATTTAAAAAAATAGATCATGTAGTATGAGTTTTTATTTTTATGTATTTTTAATTAAACTTAGTTATTATGCTTATTAGTTATGTGATGAATTATAATAATAGATATTAATTCTTATGTTTTACAAACTAAATGTATGTAATATGATTATTCTTGTATTTATCTTATATTATACTTGATAGTAGGAAATATTCAGAATGAATCTATTTGTTACATTAATTTTAACCAAATTTCACATTTTTGGTACTAACTAAGTAGTGCAACATACTTCATTAGCCTACTTAACATCACCAATCTCAGATGAAGGTAATCTAATCAAGTGGTGTACATGAATTTGACTGATCCTCAAGATCAATAGCTATTTGAAAATGTTGGCCAAAGTAATGTTTAGATAGACATTTTCATTTCATATGTATGATTTACATGTTTTTGCGACATCATGTTAGAGAATATTTTATTTATGGTACACATCATGGATTAGAAATCTTATAACACATGGGTACTAGAATGTCTCTCTAGATTCCCACACCATCACTATCTACCCATCTATGAAGGGAGGGTCGATATTTATTTAGGGGAATGTGCATGTATCTATGGTCCATGGTTGGTTTGAAAAAGTGCTCAGATGATTCTCTCCCTCCCCACTATAGTACTTATTAGAGATTACGCTTGAGATTATTAGAGATACTGAAGTTTGAGTGACTCATGCTCCTTGGATCATTGTATCTATTATTATACTTGATAATAAAATATTATGCTTAATGGATAATGTAATTATTTATATGATGTATATTAACAATAATTGTTTTATTATTGAATTATATTTGGCTATATTTTATGTAATTTTTTTCCTTGTGTATTTATATTTTGTTACATGTGATGCTAGAGATATGTAACTATTAATGTTACATGTTTAATTTATGTTTAACATACTTAGTTAGTATGCTTAGATCACTAATTATATTCTCATAGTTTAATCTAATAAAATAATATGTGGAATTAAAATTATTAAAAAAAAATATTGTGTTATTCTAGTAAATCCCTATGGGGATGTTACACCATAATTACTAGTTGTTAATCTAGTAGTGTTGCATGATTGTTGACAAATATTGCACTAAATAAATTCAAATTATAATACATACACTCAATTTTATTTTTTGAATATACAAAATTAAAATCAAAAATAAAAACTTCAAAAAATATTTCCCAATAAGAATTATTTTACCACACTACTTTTTTCACAATTCTTTATTAATAAATAAAGCTAAAACAAGCCTATTACAAGATCACTTACATGACAAGTTATGTCTATAATGTGAAATATAAATTAATACCTTTACTTAAAATCTAATTAATTTAAAAATATATTATTAAAAGTATACTCTAATATAATTGAAAGTATACTCAAGAAAATAAGGTTGATTTATTGATAAGACAAGGTCAACATGCAAGAAACATTTCTTATCAAGTAAGAAGATCATGCAACCTAGTCAAGATAGGTGTCTTGAATCACCAAAAAAAATATGAAATTGATTAAATAATATTAATTTAAATTAACTCACTCAAAACTCCCCAACTATTTGGGATGAATGGATAAGTGTTTGAGCTCAATTAAGTACACATTAAATAAACTAAAATCTAACTAGCATTTTTAACTATTTTTTAGGAGGTTCCCAAAAAGTGTTTGAAATTGATAAATAATTAATCTATGACATAAATAAATTAAATAACCTTAATAAAATAATAAAATACCAAATAAACCAATCTAACATAAATACTTAAGTTTTCATATTGGCATCACACTCAAAATTCCCCCATTTGATGAAAAAAGGAGAGATGCATATCATCTCCTTAAGTCTTCCATCAATTTACCTATGTAATCCATTTGTGAGAATATCAAAATATTAATATTCACTTCTCAAATACTAAATAAAAATGTTTTTAGCATTAACCAAGTCTCTGACATAAAGATGTTTGAGTTTAATGTGTTTGATTCTAACATGGAAAATTAGATTCTTGGATAATTATATTGTCTCATTATTATCACAAAAATCTATGTTGGCTCAAGTTGAGCCTATCTGAAATCAGAAAAGAGTATTCTTAGCCATAACTCTTATGTGAAATATTATGTAAGTATTGTATATTCATATTTAGTAGAGGATAATGCAATTGTATCTTGTTTATTTTTAAGCCTATGAAACTAACCCACTTCCCAATGTGAAGCAATAACCGAAAGTCAACTTCTTGTCATTAAGAGATCCTTCCCAATTTGAACCTATATATCCAATTAGACATAATAATTTTTTTGGTCTAAAATTGATACTATGATTTTAATTACCTCTTATATATCTAAATTTATCTTCATTTATTCCAAATGCATTAGTGATGGTTTTCCCATAACTATAGAAACTTGTGAAACCCCATAACTAATATCAGGTCTTGTCATAGTGAGATACATAGAACCTCCCACCATGATATTAAAGGTATTTTCATTATATTAATGACTTTCATCCTCTCTCATTATCTTTTCTCTACTTGTAATTGGAGTGTCCATTGATTTAGAATCATGAAGAGTGTACTTGTTTAATATTTCTTGGGCATATTTGGCTTGAAAAATAAATACTTTCTATTTATTCGAATAGACTTCCATGCTGAGAAATTAATTTATAACTTCAAGATCATTCATCTCAAATTTTTATTTCTTATTTTCCTTAAATCTAGCTTCCCTGAAGTTAGCTTCCTTAAAGCTAGCTTCATTAAATTTATTCAACATATCTATAGAGCCATCTGTAAATATCAAGTCATTTACATAGAGACAAACATATAAAACATTAAAATATAAATCTTGTATTTAAATATTTAGTTAATTTTGAATTATTACAAAGTCTTAATATAATAACTAGCTATTAATTCTCAAGTATCAAACTCTTGAATCTTGTTTTAGTTTATAAAATGCTTTTTTCAACTTATATACCCAAAATTATTTACCCTTTATCTCAAAACCTTATGGTTTCCCCACATATAATTATTATTCAATCACTTCATTTAGGAATTGGATTTTTACATATATTTTATATTTTTTCCATAATTTATGAGTATCTACAACAATAATTATTTTTATAGTATCTTTATGTGCCATAGGTACATAATTTTCCTCATAGTCAACCCATATGTTTGTGCAAACCCTTTTACAACTACTCCATCTTTTATCTTGTAACCTATAACATCACTCTTAAATTTTGTCTTTTAAACCCAATTTATTAAAATTACATAATTATTTAATGGAGTATGAATAATATTCTAATTTAATCTTATCTCAATTTTCATATCATCAAACCACTCTTTCTTTTGACTAGCTTTTGCTTAACTTATAGGATCAATAACCACATATGAAAATAAAATTATATTATTTTAATAAGTGTCATAAAAAAAACCTTCATAATGGTTAATCATTTTGATACTCATCTAATATTTCTAATCTAGCATCTGATTTGTTGTATGTGGATTCAACAAATTCTTAGAGTTGATGAAGATGGATGATTAGTCTCTTGTGAAGAGCTAGTATTATTTTCTATTTAACTATAAAAATGTGTAGGAATTTATAATACCTAAAAATAAAACTTAATAAGATACACCAATTAACTTATGACCTATATAGATATATTATTATAATTAGCATATATCTCATTTAAAATAAAATACAATCCCTAGAAATAATTATGGATGTATTATTAAGATTATAAAAATTGAATGCTTTGTTTTCATCATTATATCATGTGAAATTGTGATCAATATTATTAGGATATATATTTATATAAAAATAAAAATTATTTATTTCACCCTTAATTTGAATTTTAGTGATTTTCATGTTGTAATTTCTTTAAACTTAGATGGACTTTTCATCTCTCAATTGTACTTAGCTTTTGAAGGAATCATCTAACTTGTTGAAATTGTCTTTGTGACTTGTCATGTGATTTGAAAAATTTTAATCAAGAAACCACCAATTATTTTATTCCTCTATTACCACATTACATATGAGACAATAATATTAGTGCTCTTAAACATCACTTTGTTTAGTTTGGAATGTCTTATTTTCATATTCTTGATTAGTTTGATTATTATATGCTAATATCATGTAATATTTTATCATGTATCATAGTTTTTTGAAGCAATGAAAATTAAAGTATTTATTAATTTTACCTTTGAAGTTAGATTCAGATTTTTCCTTTGAATTTGATTTTTTGAACTCTCTTTATTCTTTTTTTTTAATTTTTTTTTTTTTTTTTTTTGTATCTTTGGTTTTTGAAACCCTTGTCTTGGTTTCAAGTGCTTATTTTTTATCTCCTAAATATATTATCATCTTATCCTCATGGTACAAGAGAGAACCAACCAAATAATCAAAACTTATAGTGTTCATGCCCTTACACTCCTCAAGAGTGATCATAACATGTAATCATTATTTACTTAAATATCTAAAAAAAGTATTTACTATAACACTATCTTGTATAGTTTCTTCATAAACCCTCATTTTATGCACTAAGTCATTTATCCTTATGCAATATTCTCCAACTCCCTCATTATCTAGCAATCTCAAATTTTCAAAATTAAATCTAAGATTTGCATTTTTATTTATCTTACACTTGATATGAAGTTTCCAAATTAATCCATGCCTCATGGACATTCCTTCATCCTATAATTATTGGATAGATTTTTGGGTCTATGTAACTCTATATATATAATAAATCTTGTGCATTTGGCTTTTTTTCAACATTTTTTATTCTTTTTTGGTCTTAATTAAAGGTATTAAAATATTTAAGTGGTGTGTATACATGGAGAAAATTTTCCATATAATAATTTTCTTCAAATGATCTCTCCATTATTCAAAGTTTTCACCTTTGAAGATGAGAATATTCTTGAATATGAAATTCATTGAAGCCATTGATTCTCCTGATAATGGCCTAAAATCTTTATGAAACTTTATTAAACAAAGATATGATACCAAATTATATATATATATATATATATATATATATATATATATATATATATATATATATATTAATTTATTTATGGATTAAAAATAAAATTTTATTTACTCTAAAATATAATTTATATATCAACCAATCTATCTCAATATTACTAGTTGTTAATCTAGTAGTATTGTAAGTGTGATTGTTGACAAAAATTACACTAGATAACTTCAAATTAGAATACATATACTTTTTGTCTTTAATTTTTTAATACCTAAAATTAAACATAGATATAAAAAAATTTAAAAACTTTTCCAAATATGAAATATTATGCCATGTATATCTTCACAATTCTTTATTAATAAATAAAGCCAAAAAATGCTTATTACAAGATAAATTACATGACAAATTATGTCTACAAAGTGAAATATAAATTAAAAAATTAATTAAAAACTAATTAATATAAAAATTTACTCCTAAAAATTTACTCTAAGAAAACTAAAGACTTAATAAAACAAGGCTGACTTATTGACAAGACAAGGTCAACATCCAAGAAGCCTTTATTAGAAAGTAAGCAATTCATACAACCTAGTCAAGATAGACATTTCAAATCCATTTAAATTAGGAAAATGGTTAAAATAATATTATTTTAAATTAAATAACCCTATTTTTTTTTAATTCCTCTTAGGTATGAAGGGATAAGAATTTGAGCTCAATTAAGTAGATATTTAAGGAACTGCACTCTAACTAGCACTTCTAGCTATTTTTAAGGAGTTCTTGAAAAGTGTTTAAAATTGATAAAACATTTAATATTATAAATAACTAAATTAAATATCCTTAAAAATAAAATAATAACAAATAAACTAAATATAACATGAATACTCAAGTGCCCATATTGAAATCATACTCAATATTCCTTATTAAATTATTGTTAGGGGTGTATATAATTCAGGAAAAGTTAGATGAATGGATGGAGTTGGAGATAGGGAACTAGTTGGTGACATGGTTAAAATCAAAATGAATAATTTTAATTAATTTTATACAGTAATATAAATGTGTGGCATGAAAATATGAGGTTAATAATTATGAATTGAAGTTGGAGTATGCATAGTTACCCCTATTTTTTGTGAAATGGGAGAAAGAAAAGGGATAGGAGCTGAGTTTATGGAGATACATATTACATAATATGAGATAATTATAGAATTTTTTAAAAATAATTTTTGGATAGGGTATTTAATAATAAAAAATATAGACATATTTATTATACTTGGGATCCCAACCATCATAGTCACTATTGAGCTTGAGTGAATGTTAAGTGGATCTACATATGGAAATGTAATAAGTGGAAAAAATATGACATGAATTTTAGGTTTTAGGTGTATCACTTTGAATTTTTAATAAGTATGAATAAGTTGTTTGAAAATATTAGTAGACATAATTATGTCCTTATGTATATGTTCAAATATATTAGGATTAACCTTTATAGTTTAATAATCTAGCTTGGCATGTTACACTATAAACTACCTAGTATAAGAGATGGACTAAAAAAATAGGGGAACTAAATTCACTTATTGGAATTAAATTAGAATCATTATAAATATAGTATGTTCCCAATTTAATATCGATAATATAAGTGGACAATGATTTAACCATAGTAAATGGAGATATTAGTACATAGGAAACTAGAGTATTTGAAGAAGATGTGTGAGCTAAAGGTGGGGAAGCTAGAGGTGGACCTTGAAAAACTTTATTCTTAAGGATTATTTTCCATTTTGTTCATATAATGGTATATAATTATATATAATCTCTTAAAATTTATGATTTTGTGTTTATTGACATTGTGGCCTAAATATACATACATCATTCAACTTTGATATCAATCCATTTTCATTTTTAGGATTCATGAGATACTTGTCATCAAGATTAGGAATTTTATTTTAAACCAAACTAACATTTTTTCTCAAATAATAAAGATAAATTTTGAACTTGTTAATATGATCCCATTGTCTCAACATATGTTCATCCAAATTGAAATAGGACCCATGTGTAGACAATTTTTAAATGTATGGCCAAGTGTTTTAGACTATATTTCCCATATTAAGAGTTGTAAGTGTCCTTAGTTTATGATTATTAAACTTATATAAAATAATGAGGCCTAGAATTTTCCCTCATCTTGCTTATTAGTCCTTCATAAAATATCTCCCTATGTTTATATTCACACTCATTTATCCTACATTATGTTGATATATGCACATATTAATAAATGATGTATATGCACATATTATTGAATAATGTATATACACACTATTTTGGTTAAGATGAGTTATCTTTATATAAATTAGTATGATTTAATGGCCTGATTATTTATGGTATTACTAATGATGAATAGATAATGTATAATATACTTCTTGGAAAGTGTATTATGCCCAAAATTACTAAGGAGAAAATATCCATTTGATTTTCTAACATCCCATATAAATTGATTATGCACACTAGTAATTAGATATTTTCACACATATAAATTAATTTTTCACCCTTATAAACTATTTATGTACTTATAGAAACTATATGTCCACCCATAACAATAAGATATGTGCATCCATAGCAGTTGGTTGTGTAGCTATAATAACTAAGAAAGTTACCTATTGTAATTAGGTAAAATACTTGTAAGAACTAGGAAAACTACCTATAGTGATAGCTAGAGAATTCTAATCCACCCATAATAATTATCCTCAACCAGAAACAATAGTTATGTATACACATTTTAGGGCTTGATGATTAGATGACAATTTTGAGAAATTGACTCCCATAGTTTGAGGATTGTGATAGTTCCTCATGAAGAAAAAAGAGAAGTCAAATTTTGATTATTCCTCCTTAGTTAGACCATCGATCTTAAGTGTTTGAAACAAATTAGTATGTTATTTTATCATACTCTATTATTGTCTAGTTATAAGTTTAGTTTTTTACAACATCTTATATTCTTTCTACTATTTTATCATACATTTTTAGGATTTTTGTATTCTTGGAATAACCATATATTTATGGTTATAACCTAGATATTGGTATATATAAATAAATGTTACATTCTCTATTTAAGAGAGAATTTTTTGGGTGTATTTAGTAAGAAATGGAAGTTCAGTATATATAAGAATTTAGATCAAAACACTATTTGAGTGAATATTTTTAATCACATTATAAGGTAATTGAAAAAATTTAATTCGATGAAATATTTGAATCAATAATAGTTTATTTGATTTAATCATGTCTCAAATAAGGAGTGGATTCAAGATCTAGTCAAACTAAGACAAGGCCTAATGACAAGGATTTGGTGATTTCATCTCCCATCTTTTAGAGAGTTTATTTTTGAGATGTGTGCATCCATACCATTTTATTTATATAAGTGTGTTTATATATAAAGTATATTTATGTATTTAAATTCCATGTGGGGAGATTCCAAACATATATTATCATTTAAATTCTTGTAATTTACTTTCATGTCATTTAATTTCAGCAAGTGTGTTCACTTTTAAAAATTGTGGGTTATCCTTACTATTATTCCATGTAGTTTAGGATTTAATATATAGTGCATACTCCTTATAAACTTATTATTCCCTGGGTTAAAAATTAAATTGAGGATCATATAGTCTATGTGTTAAGCGACTAGTTCTTGGTGTAGATCCTCATAAGTTGTAGGATAAATACTCAAGCTAGCATATAACAATAGATTATATATTATCTAAATTTTTGGAATTCATTATAGGGAATGTTTAAATTAATTAACTCTTGAAAAACTAGGAATATATTTACTGCTTTATAAATTAATTTTACTAATTTATAGAATATATTTACTACTTTATATATTACATTTCCTTTCTTCAGAAGTAGAAATTATAAATTATAAAGTAGAAATTATAAATTTTCATATTTCATTGTAGTTTAAAATTGGGTAATATCATATTTCATGTTTTTTCTATGCATGATATAATACTATTTAAGAAAAATCAAATTAAAAATATCCCCAAAGCCCTATGCAAGTGAAGAAATGGATAAATAAGGTAAATTTGAGGAAGTTCTAGTTGTAAATGTTGAAGTAAGGTGGATAAATAATAAATTGGGTTATATATTCCAAGAGATGGAATACCTAAAGGATTTGATTAAATAAAAATGGGTTACAATTAATTTACAAAATATATGTGGAGGCAAGACACATTGATGAGGAAATGATGTCTGCATTAATTTATTATTTATAAATGTTTATGTATGCTAATGAAAAATATAAACATCTACATTTATTTTTCAGTAATTTTGGCTAGGGTATTTAATAATAATAATTATAAACACATTTATGATACTTAGGATCTAAACCATCATAGTTACTACTAATATTGAATGAATGCTAAGTAGATCTACATATGGAAATGTTAGAAGTGGAGAAAATGTGACATGAATTTGAGGCTCTAGGTGTGTCACTATGAATTTTGAATATATATGAATAATTTGATAAAAAATAGTATTAGATACAATTATGGCCTTAGTTTTATGTTAAAATATATTAGGATTAACCTTTAGAGTTTAATAATTTAGCTTGGCCTGTTACACTATAGACTACCTAGTATAGATGCAAATTAATCCTAGTGTAAGAGATGGACTAAAAATATAGGGGAGCTAACTTAACTTATTATAATTAAATTAGAATCATTATAAATATAATTTATGTCAAATTTAATATAAATATTAGAAGTGAAAATTAATTTAACCATAGTAAATGGAGAAATTAGTACTTGGGAAACTAAAGTCTCTGAATAAGATATGTCAACTAAAGGTGGGGAATCTAGAGGTGGACCCTGAAACAATTTCCTCTTAAGGAGTATTTTCCATTTTATTCATATAGTGGCATCTAATTATATATAACATATTCAAATTTATTAGGTTTTTTATATTGACATTGTGGCCTAAATATACCTACATCCTTTAACTTTGATATCAATCCATTTTCATTTTCACGATTCATGATATACTTATCACCAAGATGAGGAATTTGATTTTAAATAAAACTAAACTTTTCTTTAAATAATAAAAAATAATTTTGAACTTGATAATGGGATCCCATTGTGTCAACATATGTTCATCCAAATTTAAATAGAACCTATGTGTAGACAATTTTTGAATATATGGCCAAGTGGTTTAGACTATATTTCCTATATTAAGAAGTGTAAGTGGTCCTAGTTTATGATTATTAAACTTATAAAAACTAATGATGCCTAGAATTTTCCCTCACCATGCTTATTAATATTGTATAAAATATTTCCCTATGTTTTTATTCACTCTCATTTGTCCTACATTATGTTGGTATATGCACATATTATTAAATGATGTATATTCACATATTATTGAATAATGTATATACACACTTTTTGGTTAAGATGAGTTTTATTTATATAAATTAGTATGATTTAATATCTTGATTATTTATGGTATTACTAATGATGAATGGATAATGTATAATATACTTCTTGTAAAGTTTTTTATACCCAAAATTATTAAGGAGAAAATATCCATTTAATTTTATAACATCTTGTATAAACTAATTATGCACACTAGTAATTAGATATGTTCACATGTATAAATTATTTATACACCCATATAAATTGGTTGTGTACCTATAGAAATTATATGTCCACTGATAACAAGATATGTACATCCATAGTAGCTAGTTGTGTACCTATAGTAACAAAAAAAGTTACATATTGTAATTAGGTGAGCTACTTGTAGGAACTAGGTGAGCTACCTATAGTGATAGCTAGAGAATTATAATCCACCCATAACAACTAGCCTCAACCTACATAATGTGTGCTCACTTTTTATGTGTATAACTAGCTAGAGAATAAAAAGTGATGAGAAAAAGTTAATGTGTGCTTACCTTCAAGCGTTAGGTATTTCATAAATTTAAGGCACACCTCAGGCCATTAACGGGGGAGGTTGACACAAGGAAATACCTTCTTGTCTATTTTGACAAACTCATTAGTGAATAAGAACCTCTAGAGTAGCTCTTTATTATCTGAATAGTCTTTATATACCTTATATCCATCACACAACATGACCTTTTCTTCTCCAATAAAAATCCTCAATGATCAAGATTTTAACTCCTCTCATCTCCACCACTCTCTTATTCTAGATAGTGATAAAATCCCTATTATCACTCTAGAGTGCACCATATTTTAAGATGTGAAAAGCACACCCTCAATCCAAATGATACAATTAGAAATTATTAGAGTGTGAGTGACTCTATACTAAGAAGAACCTCCATATAGGGCTTTTTCCCTTAAGATTTATCTATTAAAATTGATCACTATTGTTTGAATGAAAAGGGGAAGGGGAAATTGAAAGGAAATCCTATATAATGGGGTGATGCACCTGAATTGTTTAAATACTCTATAAGATATCAAAACTAATGCATTCATATAAACCAATAAAATTCCTATATTTCCCTTAAGCATAAATATTCTAGATGAAGGATTGAAATAATTTTGGATTACAAGATTCCTTTTTACCTCTTCAAATGACCTAAAAAAGGTGAGATAGAAAGCAATAGGTGAGGAAGGGACCTAAAAATAGAGATATAATCCCAATTATATGCTGATACATAATCAGTTGCACTTTATTCTCTGTCAAAACTCATATGCAAAATAAAAATCTCCTTTATTGATGTATGGTCTAGATATAATTTCTATTTCAACTTCAGGAGTAATCTAAAATAGCTTTTAAAATCCAATATATATGTATCAAAACTTAAATATAGAAAATGTGGCATTAAAAATGGATAAGTATTAGTCTTGGTTGACTAAATTAAGACTAACACATTTTACAATATTAAAATCAGTCTTCAAAAAACTTCAAACTCTAAAAAAATTTCATGATCTTCAAACTTTGGCATAGAAGGGAGATGGTGGGCCCATATTTAACAAGTAAAATATAATTCATGATGATATGAAAATACTTAGATTATTTAAATCCACTTGAGGCTATGTTTTAATTTTTTGAAAGGTTTGGGTGACAAGCTAACCAAGAATAAATGCATGACTTGTCAACTAGTCAACCAAAGTGCAAGACTAGTCAACTCCAAATAGCCTTCACTTGCATCAGAAAAGACCTTTAAGAATGAAATTTGAATGAATATTAATTATAAAATCATAAATATAGTGTGAAATTCTTTTTATAACTCCTTGAACATCCATCCAATGCCAAACTCAAACTTGACAAGTTGATCAATTTAGCTATTTTGACCAAAAAGGCCTAAAGGCTAATTTTTGATCTTGGTCACCATTAAAACTAAAATAAGAAGACATAAAACCTTAAAAAACAATGAATTATACCTTTAAAAACTTTATTAATCATCAAATATGTGATTTTGATGAGAAAACCTATGCCATTCAATCAACATGGCCGATTAGGCCTATTTTGCTCCATTTTCCAGCAGACTGACCATTTTGATTGAGTTGGTAGGGAAAATTATGGAATTAATTATGATAAAATGAATATTTTATTACTAATAAAAATTATTAGGATTTTATATCCATTTATTATATTCCATTGATCTACCTTGTACTTTGTTTTACATGTTATTTTCCATAAAAAAACATGATTTATATGCTCATCCTTATAGATCTATTCATAAAATTGACAATTATGGAATACTCTCTAAGTTTAATTGAAATTTAAAAATCTTTCAAGTTTATCCAAGATTATTTGATGGCAATAAAATCAATTTTTTGTAAAACTAGTTTTTCGAGGGTTTAAGAGGGCTTTGAAGGTGAATATTCAAAATGATGATTCATGAAGTACAGACCTCCAAATCCCAAAATATTTAAATTTGTGTGTAAAATTTACCCCCATAACATCTTTGAAAATATTGGGTTCCACATGTAGAATATATGAAAAGTTATCACGTGAAGAAATATGCCTGTGGGGTTTTGACTATATTTGGGTTACCTACGCTCTTAGTTATTGTTAATAAATTACAGAACATAAAATAATATAATTTTTTCATAAATTATAATTAAATATTTTTCCTAAAAACATATTAATATTTTTCATCCAAAATCCACATGTGGTGAAAGATATGAGCATCTGAACAGGTGGTTTGGAAGGGTGTCTAGAATTATAAAAAGTGAAAAACTTCACCAAGATGAAATTAATCTAGCCTTGATTTAAAAAAACCTTAAAAAATAATTTTAATTCCTTTTCCATGTTATCAAAACACTCTAAAAATCCTTTTTTCTTGAAAAGTCAAAAAATGCCTTTTTGGCCTATGTGCCTATTTACTTGCATAAGCCTATATGAGCATGGTTTGCATAGAATTTGGATATTTTAAATTATATAATCATCTTAAAATTATTTGAAAACTTCATCTCCTTATTTTAAATATTTTACTTTGGCTTATAATCCTTTGTAGCACTTCAAAATGATGCATCTTCTAATGGTGACCTCAAATAGATAGGCTGAGGTCTAAGACAAAATATAAATTATATACACTTTTAAAATTTATATGAAACTTTTTAATATTGTTAATAAACTCATTATGACCTTGTGTACCAAATTTCAAGTCAAAATTCCACCTGTAGCTCCTAGAATCTTTAATTTTCCCTCAAATTTGACCTCTATGCATGGATTGTCTACATTTTTACTAAGTTTTGGTGCCTTGGAGGTGATTTAATTTTTTTTCTAGGTTTTAAATCTCAAAAAAATCTTAATATATATCAATAATCCCTTAAATATTTTTTAAAACTCATTTACCCCTATTTTCAAGCACGTGAAGACACTCAAACAATGTATCTAGGCTTCAAAATGACTGTGTTTTTGCTTTCAGAGATGGATGTTGATGTATTATGAGCATATTAATGTAAATTATATCCTAAATAATTTACTTAAGACTATTTATATCATTTGAGCATTCAAAATCACATGCTTGTAGTTATTTGATTCCTTTAAGTAAGGTTTTAGGCCTCCATACTATGCACAATCTGTACAATAGGTCTATACTACCTCCTTTTGAACTTGTAAATGCTTATTAGTAACTTTTATTAGGATACTGATAGTGTGATTTGCATTTATTTAAGAGATAGGAAAAAAAGGTCCACCCTAAACCACATTGAATTGTGTATGCTAGTAGAAGACTGTGATGGGCTAATATGGTTGTAGGTGCAAGTTTAGGTTGCCTTTGAGGTGGTTTATGATGGAACTTAAGAATATATTATATGTCCTTTAAGATAATTGTCTTTCATTGAACTGTCATATACCACCTAAACATAAAGCTCACTCATAAGGATGTCAAAACCCTACCAGACTACCAAACCACCAATGTCACTTAATTGTAGGTCCTTAGGGCTGTTTGTTGGTTGTTTTTGTGTTACTAGGCCAATTAAAGACCCCATATATCTTTTTTATTTATTTATTCCTAATTGAGTTCACCTTGAAACCTTAAAAATTTCTCAAAAGTTTAAAACCCCTAGTGAATACTCCAAAGTACCAAGTTCCTTATAATATTTAAAACCTTCATTTCAGTGACAAGTGCAATGTATGGCTGAAGGTTGATTTTTGCTAGTCTATGATATGCAAGGATAAAGGATCTCTTTTAAACATCATACTAGTCAACTACTTAAAGACACTTTCTTAGTAAACCAAAAACATTTCTCAAACCATACTTCTCCATTTGTCATAATCCTTGATCATTGATAGTGTGCTTGATTGTTATTTATACAAACTATGCTAGGGATCCTCATGCCTTACTCAGTCATCTAGTGATAATGATCCCTAATCATAATATTTTTATGGATTATGATCCATATTCACCTTTAAGTAATAGTGATCAAACCCTTATCATATATCCTATTTCCCGTTCTACCTAACTGGATGCTAGTTTAGGCTTAGGGCTGTAAGTGTACCTTTGAGAGGGTTGTAGGTGCAAGTTTAGGTCTCATAATTTTACCCATTTAGGTCCATTAATATTGAGGTCATAAATGAAAAATAAACCATACACCTTAGTTTCTAAACAAACCTCTTAATGTTGGGAAAGCTCATCACGCAACCAAATTGGCTTGTTTTGAAAGGTACAGCCATGTAGGTATTTATCACTACCTCTTAGCATGTTTGACTATAGGGTTTTAATTGGTGTAGATTTTTTTAAGATTAATCAATGAAATTTTTAATCCCCTAATGATATTTTACATTTTTCCCCATTTTTATCACTTCTTGAAGTAATCTTTCTCACAATTGATCTCATTCAAATAGTCTTCATGCTCTTAAGAGGGTTTCTTTACAAATTTCTAAGTCAAAACCTGCTAGGTAGACCCTGAAGGGAGGCCTATAGGTGTTATATTAGGATTTAAATGTCTCCTTTATTATTTTCTCCTAATTATTGATACATTAGATGCCACATTAGGATGGTTTTCAAATCCTAGATTGAGGCATGCTCTTCATATACCTTGATATGCCTCTTGAAATGACACAAAACCTACTTGGTTGTAGGTGAGCACTAATAGGCTAACTACATGATTCATGTTCTCTTATTAGACTTGTATGGTTACATTAGGATCTTAAACCCCATAAAATATCCTTTTTATGATTGATAATTAACCATCTTCATGTTGTTAGTTAATTCCTTAGTTGAGCCTACTAGTCACTAAGTATTTGGTATTTATAGACTACCAAAATAATTGACTATGTATGTTATGTTCATTAGTCCTTGTATGGACTATGAACCTATGTGACTATTTTGAGAGTATATATAAAGTGATAAAAATCATGAGGATGTTATGATTTGCCAAAATGACCTTCAAAACAAGCTTAGAAAACTTTTATATTTTTCCAGTCTCCTCAAGATCATGATGCTCACCCTTGGTTATAACATGCTTATGGCTAGTTGTAGGTCATCATGGCATAGATAATTCACTTGAAAAAACCTTAAAATCATGATCTTGAACTATTAACAAAAACAATATCTTTATTAAAATGTTCTATTGACATTACATATATCATAATAAGTTACACAAAAATTATGCAATTTCCCCATTGTCAAATGACTATGTCATAACTTAATTGTATGGATTTGACTAAAATTGACCTTGAGGGAGGTCATAATTTATGAACATATCCATATAATTCTTCCTTATTCTTAATGGAGTGAGGGTAAAAAGACCCTAATGGAGAGAGAAACCTCACTATCACTCCTTAGTTATGCTCATGATGGACTTCTTTCTTTTGACTGAATCATGATATTTGATTGATGAATAAACCTTGTTCATGCTCATATGACACTCCATCTCTTTAATCTTATAGATTTATCCTCTTGAATACATCTATGACTTTAATAGATATCTTTTGTACTTGAACAAGAAGATGAACTTTTAATTTTCAACTTCTAACTATAAAACCCTACTGATTAGCTCTTTTTACTATATTTTGATGCTTTTATTTCCCATATACCCCTTAATCATGTTTTTGATGGATTTATTCTCTTCAACCCTTGGTTATTTAGTGATGGAATAGGTGATGGATATGGGATGAAGGGTGATAGGGATAAATGATGGTGAAAAAGTGAAGGTAATTAATGGAAGGAGGATGTGGAGACATAAAACATAGTGAAAAACTCAATGATTTGATAGTGGTTTGGAGTGAAAGATATGGAGGTTAGAAATGAGAACTAGGAAGCATGTCAAGATAACTTGAGAATAAATCACAAACCTAAATATACATTCATCCTATCACATGACTTTGGAGGCTATTGTATGAGTGGAAGAGAGCAAAATTGAAACTTGGTTTTCTAAAAAAACCTTAAAATTTACAAAACTTCCTTAAAGAATGCTAAATTGGCTCCTTTTGAGACACTTGAAAGCATGGAGGTGACTTCTTGGCCATTAAAATTTAATAATACTTTATATTTATCCATGGAAAACATAAAAACTTGATTTAAACCTTGAAAAACACAAATTCTTAAAAATTTGAAGCTAACTTCTTCTCCCATGACTGTATAATTCTTCCTTGCAAGCTTGCCAATACTGCAGATTGACTAGCTAAGTTTTATAACTTTTTTTGATCTTTAATTGGATTAATACCACCTTAAAAATTTCACAAAAAAGTATAAAAAGTCCTAAATATTCTATAACAAGTTGAATTTCCCTAAAACTTTGCCTAGGTGAGGAGAAATTGAAGAAAACTAGTTGCCTTCCTGGATGCTAGGCAACAAGATTTAACTTGACTTCAACTGAATGGTTCATGAGCCTAGATAATAAAATTTATATGCCACTTAGACCATAAACAATCCCTTTTATTATACCTTTTTCACCCTAAATTTTAGACGTTCACTCTCCTCTAGCATATCATACCATTAGAAAACCTACAGGCACGTTTGTTTGTGCCAATTGAGAAAATACCAAAAAAGGATTGGTTTAGGGCCTTGATGTACATGAATTTACATGAAATTATTTATGAATCCTATTCATTAATTTTAAATTATAAACCATAACTTTGATGTATGGATTATGTATAAATTCTATATCATTGCTTGAAAATGAAGGGAAAAAGAGTCTTTATTACCCTTTTAAAAGCCAGCTTACACTTCAACAACCTAAATAAGAATTTTGGATAATAACTACATTCCAATAATGTAAATTTATAAATTTTTAAACCTTTTTCATGTTTAAAACATGTAAAATTGGCACATGTGGGTGAAAAAGGCCCTTTTTGGCTTAGAAAACATATGAGAACACTGTCATGCCTTGAAAACTTAGACATAGACTATTTTCACAATTTTTAACCTATTTAAAGATATTTTGAGATAATTAAATGAATTTTTAAACTTTTACCCCATTTTTTGACATTTTTGACCAAAATTTGCATTTTTAGACCAAAATTGATTAGTTTGACTAACTATAAAGTGGTAAGGACTGGATTTTTGAAAGTTTCAAATAATAGGGGTAGTAATTTTGCCTTGATAGGAAAAATTAATAATAATACCTTGTTACTCCCATGTCATGCTTGGTAATCCTTAACATCAGCTCAATTAGTATACCCTACCAAATATTTTTCCAAACTTTGTTTATGCGTTGGATTTCAAAATAGGAGGTTGGTTCTAACTGATCCCTATCACCCCCCCCATTACCATAGTTTTTATTGAGCTAGGTAAGAAATTTTGTAGGTTCTATAAATTATTTGTTTTAACAATTAAAAAAATTCTTGAAATTCACCCTTCCTCACACCTTGAAAAATAAATTCACCTCATGTTTACATAATGATAGATCATGGAATTTGAAATCCCTCTCTTGATGAGAGATGTTCATGCATGTGGCTACCCAGTTAACCTATTTTGATGTAATTTCATTATGAATGGCTAATGAGATGGTTTTAGGGATGTTTCATCCTATGTGTTAGTTAAAAGAGGTAGGCATAATCATATATTTGCAAGGATATCCACCACTCATTCCCTTCATGATAAGTGTGAATAATGTGGAATCGTGTCCTCCTCAAATTCTACTTAGTGTCATCAATTGTAGATTTTACTATATGGGAGGGGTTTATTTTTCCTTTAAGGGCATTTAGTATATTGAGGGAGTCCCCCTCCATAATAATTTTGTCCATCTTTAGGCTAGAGGCAAGATATATACCCCACTAATCCACCTTAACTTCAACAATGTGACTTGTCTAAGTTCCCAAAGGGCTTGCACAAGCATCAATCAACATCCCCTTCAAATCCCTTATGGCTCCTTCCCCACCTACAAGTCCCAAATTTCCTTTTGAGGCTCCATCTCATGTGTTTTTGATTTAGATCTTTGGATGGGGATCTTAATCTATGAACCACATCCCAATTTTTGAATATTAGTTATGTTGAGGCTGGTCCTAGATTTTTATCCATAGGTGGGAAGGCTGACCAATTCTAAGTGATGGCATGATATAATTGAATAAAGACACCTTTAGGTCAATGAATTTTATTTGAGAAGAGGCTATCATTATAGGATTTACAAACACTCCAAAACTAATGTGGGAGAGCTAGGTTCCAAAAAAAATATAGGGACAGATGCTCTATGGTGGTTTCCACTATTTGATGCAGTATAACACATTATCGAGTTTAACCCATGAAAGGTTGAATGTATTTAACATCCAATTAAATAAACTTGATTCATAAATAGATGATGAACTAAGTACTTATCTTTCCTACATAATGGGCATCTGTTAGGGACTATCAGCCCTCTTTTTTTAGGTTATCAATTGTTAGGACCTTCTCTTGGGCCACCATATAAAATAAAAATTTTACCTTGGGGTTCAAGAGTTTTATCCATAAATATTTCTAGTAGTTCTGCTCATTTTCTATATTCAAATCAGTGGCAAGCCCTCAATACATTGAGCACATACCATTATTTTTAGCATTCCATAGAAAATGATCTTCCTTAGGGAATAAAGGAATGTGAACTTGTTTAGTGGAGGATTAAAGGTTTTGGATCATTTGCACTTCTTTAGTTGTGTATCCTTATAAGGGAAGGACTTTCCAACTATTATAGCCTTCGTGTTCAATCTGATATTCTTTAACTTTTGAGCCCCAACTTTATTTGAAGACCACTTATAAGTTGGCCCAGATTTGTTGCGAGGAGAGTGGGGTAGTGGGCATCTAGGCATCTTCTTATAATTATATTTTCTCATTGTCCCCAATTTACCATTTTATTAATTTTAGAAGAAGGTTTTTTCAATTTTTGATCTCTTTCTAGAAGGTGGATTTGTCCTTTGGACCTTCTTCCCATAGGAAATTATCTACTTTAGGCCTTTCCAGGTATTTGGCCTTAAAAATTCTGTCCCACTCTCTATCATCTTTCATAAGTATCCATCTCATTTTCTCCATCAGGTCCCTATTCATGGATGGAATGCTTCTAAGGCCTAATCCTCCATTTGACTTTAGAAGATAGGTTTTTTCCCAAGATATAAGATGATATTTGAATCAGTTCTCAATGCCCTTCTACAAGAAATTATTTTGGATTTGTTCTATTTTGGCTACTACCTTGGTGGGTATTTAGAATACATACATTAGGTACACAAGGATACTCTAGATCAAGGCTTTGAGTAGATGGAATTTGCCTACCTGAGTGAGAAGGTGTCCCTTCCACCCTACAAGCTTCCTTTGGATTCTATCAATAAAGGGGTTCTATATTTTGGTATCTATTTTACCTTCAAATAATGGGATGACCAAATAACTTGTCAGAAGTTGTTTTATCTTACTCTATTATCATCTAGTTATAAGTTTATTTTGTTGCAACATCTTATATTCTTTCTACTATTTTAGCTTAAAAGTTTAGGATTTTTATATTCTTATAATAGCAATATATTTATGGTTGTAACCTAGATATTAGTATATTTAAATAAATGTTACATTCTCAATTTAAGAGATAATTTTTAGGGTGTAGTTAGTAATAAATGTAAGTTTAGTATAGATAATAAATTAGATCAAAATACTATTTGAGTGAAGATTCTTAATAACATTATAAGGTAATTGTATAAATTCCATTTGATACAATATTTGAATCAATAATAGTTTATTTTATTTAATCATGTATTAAATAAAGAGTGGGTTCAAGCTTTAGTCTAACTAAGATAGGGCCTAATGGCAAGGATTTAGTGATTTGATCTCCCATCTATTAGAGAGTTTATTTTTGATATGTGTGCATTCCATCCTAATTTATTTATATAAGTGGGTTTACATTTAAATTATATTTATGTATTTAAATTTCATGTGGGGATATTCCAAACATAGATTAACATTTAAATTCTTTCAATTTACTTTCTTGTATAAACATTTCTTGTAATTTACTTTCATGTCATTTAATTTCAGCAAGTGTGTCCACTTTAAAAAACTGTGTTATCCTTATTTTTATTCCATGTATTTTAGGGTTTCATATATAGTACATAATCCTTATAAACTTATTAGTCTTTGGGTTCATAATTAAATTAAGGATCATGTAGTCTATGTTAAGTGGCTGCCTCCTAGTGTAGATCCTCACAAGTTATAGGAGAAATACTCAAGATAACATATAATGATAGATTATGTATTCTCTACATTTTTATCATTCATTCCAAGGAAAGTTAAAATACTAAACTCTTGAAAAACTAGGAATGTATTTACTACTTTCTAGATTAATTTTCTTAATTTATAGAATAGGTTTACTACTTTATATATTACATTTCCTTTCTTCTCAAGTAGAAATTAGAAATTAGAAATTATAAATTTTCATATTTCATTATAGTTTAAAATTGGGAGAGCTCATATTGCATGTTATTTCTATGCATGATATAACACTAATTAGGAAAAATCAAATTAAAAAATCCCCAAAACCTTGTGCAAGTGAAGCAACGGATAAACAAGGTAAATTAGAGGAGGATCTAGTTATAAATGTTGAATTAGGGTGGCTAAATAATAAATTGGGTTATATGTTCCAAAATATGTAATCCCTCAAGTTTGTGATTAAATAGTAATGTGTTACAAGTCATTTACATAACATATGTGGAGGCATGACGCATTGATGAGGAATGGATGCCTACATTAACTTCTTATTTATAAATGTTTATGCATGTTAATGAAAAATATCGACATCTACTTCTATGATTATAGAGATATCTACATTTTTTATTAAATAATAAAATCCAAAACAATTGGTCTTGCACCTATTGATTAACCTATAGTAATTTATACTAAAAATATATATGAAGCTATTAATGAGGGAGAATTACCTATTAAAATTACTACTATAAAAATTAGTCACCTACTAGAGATCATAAAGATTAATTTATTACATTTATAATATATCATACACATGTTGATAAGGAATGAAAATATGCAACAATTAGTTATAAATGTTGAAGTAGGGTGGCTAAATAATAAATTGGGTTATATGTTCCAAAATATGTAATCCATCAAGTCTGTGATTGAATAGTAATGTGTTACAAGTCATTTACATAACATATGTGGAGGCATGACGCATTCATGAGGAATGGATGCCTACATTAACTTCTTATTTATAAATGTTTATGGATGTTAATGAAAAATATCAACGTCTACATCTATGATTATAGAGATATCTACATTTTTTATTAAATAATAAAATCCAAAATAATTGGTCTTGCACCTATTGATTAACTTATAGTAATTTATACTAAATATATATATGAAGTTATTAATGAGGGAGAATTACCTATTAAAATTACTACTATAAAAATTAGTCACCTACTAGAGATCACAAACATTAATTGATTACATTTATAATATATCATACACATGTTGATAAGATCAAAATACTATTTGAGTGAAGATTTTTAATCACATTATAAGGTAATTGTATAAATTCCATTTGATACAATATTTGAATCAATAATAGTTTATTTTATTTAATCATGTATTAAATAAAGAGTGGGTTTAAGCTTTAGTCCAACTAAGATAGGGCCTAATGGCAAGGATTTAGTGATTTGATCTCCCATCTATTAGAGAGTTTATTTTTGATATGTGTGCATTCCATCCTAATTTATTTATATCAGTGGGTTTACATTTAAATTATATTTATGTATTTAAATTTCATGTGGGGATATTCCCACTCAAATAGTATTTTGATCTTATCAACATGTGTATGATATGTTATAAATTTAATCAATTAATGTTTGTGATCTCTAGTAGGTGACTAATTTTTATAGTAGTAATTTTAATAGGTAATTCTCCCTCATTAATAGCTTCATATATATTTTTAGTATAAATTACTATAGGTTAATAAATAGGTGCAAGACCAATTATTTTGGATTTTATTATTTAATAAAAAATGTAGATATCTCTATAATCATAGATGTAGATGTCAATATTTTTCATTAACATGCATAAACGTTTATAAATAAGAAGTTAATGTAGGCATCCATTCCTCATCAATGCGTCATGCCTCCACATATGTTATGTAAATGACTTGTAACACATTACTATTTAATCACAGACTTGAGGGATTACATATTTTGGAACATATAACCCAATTTATTATTTAGACACCCTACTTCAACATTTATAACTAATTGTTGCATATTACCTATTAAAATTACTACTATAAAAATTAGTCACCTACTAGAGATCACAAACATTAATTGATTACATTTATAATATATCATACACATGTTGATAAAGGAATGAAAATATGCAACAATTATTTCTAAATAAGAAGTTAATGTAGGCATCCATTCCTCATCAATGCATCATGCAATAATTAATGTTTGTGATCTCTAGTAGGTGACTAATTTTTATAGTAGTAATTTTAATAGGTAATATGCAACAATTAGTTACAAATGTTGAAGTAGGGTAGCTAAATAATAAATTGGGTTATATAATCCAAAATATGTAATCCCTCTAGTCTATGATTAAATAGTAATGTGTTACAAGTCATTTACATAACATATGTGGAGGCATGACGCATTGATGAGGAATGGATGCCTACATTAACTTCTTATTTATAAATGTTTATGCATGTTAATGAAAAATATCAACATCTACATCTATGATTATAGAGATATATACATTTTTTATTAAATAATAAAATCCAAAATAATTGGTCTTGCACCTATTTAATCATAGACTTGAGGGATTACATATTTTGGAACATATAACCCAATTTATTATTTAGCCACCCTACTTCAACATTTATAACTAATTGTTGCATATTAGCTATTAAAATTACTACTATAAAAATTAGTCACCTACTAGAGATCACAAACATTAATTGATTCTTAGTAATTTATTGTATAATTAAAGATGTAAAGAATACTACAAGTGAAGGAGATCATAAAAAATAGAAAAATTGGGCATTCTCGTGAAATTTCAGGTATAGGTAAATATGTAAAAATTTAATAATATGATGAATAATCTAAAGTCCATGAAATAATAAAAAACATGTTTCCATAGGAACCTATAAGGGGTGTTACCTCTTGACCCCACTAGGGGGTGCCACATCTAAACACCCACTTATGAATTCTAAAATCAAAGAATAAATTGATAGGGGAGCTAGATGATAAAATATTTTATTATAATGACATTTTTATGTAATAAATACAATTCAAATTCTATTAGTTTTAAATCAAAATTGAAACATTCAACTGAATATTTTTTTCCTAAAGCTGATCAAGAAAGTATAATTGAAGAATTCCTAGAGGGAGAAGCATTTTTCATATCAAATGGAAATGGAAGCTTTGACCATCTATTGTCCTAGATGTTGCAAGGAATTTTTTTTTGTATATGCCAATATTTTAAAAAAACAAAAGATAAAATATAGGATTCATTAGATGAAAATCAGACTAAAAAAAAATCTAGTTGGAAGCAAGAATGTTTTCTTTACATCTCAAAACTAACCTTTGCTACCAATGTAATGTTTAGATATGTGTAACGAAAACATATCTAAACATTACATTATTATTATTCCATTATTATTTTTATAATTATATTAAACTTAATACTTATACATTTTATGCTTCAAATTATATATTACCACCATCTCAACCCTATCTAAAACATTACTAAAAACTATTGATCCAATGGTTACGATATCAAGTGCAGTCATGGAAACCAATGCCCAAAATTAACAAACCATTGCATGTTGTGTTTAACAAACACCCATATAAATAATATTTTTTATTGGTTTTTAAACAACCCAACCTCACCTATAGCAACTAATGGTTAATGTTACACCCACAGAGATAATATTAGTAATAAGTCAGCTTGATTAG
>JARHVA010004020.1:1422500-1455000 GCA_037957365.1 Torreya grandis
GTAGCACTAATATTTTTTCTTAGTAATGCTGATTTTGTTTTGAATAATGCATGTTAGGAAGATTTCTAGGTTTTTAAGGTCACTCTCATATCGATACATGATCTCTAAGGTTTGAATTAGATAATTACTTTCCATATAATCACTTATACATCTAATAGAGCATGAAATGTTTTACTTGGATGAACATATGGATAGTTAAACCATGACATGTCCTACATCAACAAAAAACATTTGTCATATAGCTCAAATGTATAATATCTATGATTGAATTCCTTGTGGTTGCATATATTATTAATCTATTATTTTACATTATTATATTACAAGTTCTTTTGCATATTTATTATCCAACCATCTTGTATCTCATGCATAAAGTAAATCTTAATGGTTCCACTACCATATAGTTTTTATTACTAAAAAAATAAAATATTACCATCCTAGAAAAATCTGAAATAAATAATTTCATTGTTAATTTTCATTCACAATGTTATCTCATGAAAGAAGTGTATAGGTAGATGATGAACATATGTTATCGGATTTTTATGAAATATCCCAGGTTTGTTAGCAAATTGGTTTACAATAAAGTCTTCTCAACATTTATATTTGTTAAATAAATACAACATATACCCACTAGTGTGATAAATGTTAGAATCTGTAGAAACCTACATGCTTATATGAACTTTGTTATGAAGTTTCATATCACTTAGAGATCACTCAACAAATATAAGTCATATTTCATGATGTTTTCACTAAAATAAGGATATTTCCATTAGAATACTATAAATTTATTCATAATTTCATGAAAACCAAAATAAAATTTATTTCAAATGGTTTGCGGTTGAATAAATATTAGAAAACAAGCTTGAAACTAAGGGGGAATTTATTTATATAATTAATTCTTGAATGTATTTTGAGATTGTAGAGTAAATTATACATCATCTTCTTAAATTTTCATAATGACATGTTTTTTCAAAAATTTATAAAAAAACCAACAATGAAAACCCTCGGGAATTATTGATGGTCTTGGTTATAAACTCAACTTACTATCTAACCAAGTATTGAGGAAAGATATTTTATTGAAAAAATATCTTTTTGGATGTGTATGGGAAAAATATTTTAAAAAAAAAATGTCACATATTATTCATTTTTAGTTATTTATAATTATTATAGTTGTAACCCTCTACTTTCCTTTATAATTTTTCTTACAATATCTCTATGCCTATTATTCCATTCCAAAATGTGTTTGAAATAATAATATCAACACTACAAATGATAAAAATGCCTATCTTCAGGGGCATGGGCTCCATGTTATAATTTCATGTTTTAGATTACCACCTACACTGATACATATTGCTCACACATATTATAGGGCTATAAATCCATGATCTACTTATGCCTATGTGGTCTTGCACTTACTCGTCCTAATATATTTAGGTTCCATATTTTCTCATACATCCACTATTGCCTTCTTTTCCTTTTTTAATTACTCTTTCATCTTTAGTCTTGTAACAACTACCAACAACTCACTACTAATTGTTTCTACATTGACATATTCATCTTGCATGTTTAATATTCTTTTGTGTCAATTTCTAAGATATTAACCAAGCCTATTATATTTGGTCATTATCAAGAATTTGTTTCTATATAATTGGGATGTTAACTTCATGTCCTTAAATAGAACACTCCCACATAATGCATAGGGATATTATCATAATTTAAAATTTTATATATTTAAAAATATATGCTAGTATTCTTTTCATTTTTTAGCCTTTTGATATTTTCACCCATCACTACGGATGATGAATTTATAATTTAATCACTTGTTTCCATTTTTTGAGGGACTAAATTTTGATACTACAATAGACTAGTTACCACACTCTTTTGTAGAATCATTATTTTGGTAATCCAATATTAAGTCAAATAATTGTACTTTTTATTTTAGATAACTATGCATTTTTTTCATTTTCAATAAGTATGTTTAGTTTTTATATTTTATGTGTTATTTACCAATACCTAATGTAGTTTTTAATCATTCTTGAGTCAACCATGTCATTTATCCTATCCACTTCATATGCCCTCTCTTGTTAATATAATGCCTAGTCATCCAAATTCATGCCACACCCACCTAAAAACCCTCATTATGTTAGGTGATTATCATTTTCCCCAAATTTTGACGTTACTTATCACATTTGTGTATGCCCCATTTATTAACACTCTTCTCATAATAAAACCATGTATTTCACTTGAGGGCAAGTGCATTAAGTTGGAGGGAGAATAAGGATATAAATTTCATTCATATCCTTTAGACTGATATGGATATAAAACATTAAGTTGAGGGGTATAATATAAATTCATGTCATTTGTAGAAATATCAAAATATGGATATAAATAATTACATGGAATTTTTGATAAGCATGTATTCACCATCAATAATTAAAACACGTGAAGCTCTAGATACAATGAAGTAAGAATGTAAATATTCATAAATATAATGTTTTTTGTAAGGGGTTTTCATACCTATAATAATGGTTGTATCTTCTTGTTTTCTATAGATGGTCAAAGGAGTTTCCTAGTGTCATGATGAAAACACATAATTTTTTGAGCTATGTTGGAATAAAATACAAATTCATTACCAACTAAATATGCTTCAAAATTTTCTTGATTTGTTTTCTTTATTTAGGTGTGAATGTCAAGATTCCTCATCACTATGATTGAAAAATAAGATGTTGATGCAAATAAGAAATATGCACATGTTGTTGAAGGTGAGACTAAATATCTATCAATGTTCTCCTCATATTACTACTCCATGTAATATTATTTCAATTAGTCTTATTACTCATATGGTACTTTATGTTGATTGCATATCTAGATCAAAGCATTAAGTATTTTTCATCATATGAGAAATAGATGGTGATATTATAAGATAGAAAAATGAAAATGTTTATGAATTTATTAAGAGATAAATTAAATTACATAGGAATAATTATTACAAATTATTTTCATCAAATCTTATGTTTATTTTTTATTTTTTGGAATTTAAAGATTTTTTATGTATATGTAGTCATATTTGATAATGGGATTGATTCAGATATTTTATTAAGAGTTTATTGTAAATTAAAAATGAAAAAATAAGTTGATGTCTTATACAAAGGCATATAAATATATAAAGGATACATCTCAGAGTAGAGTAAACACAACTAAAATTAATTAGTGATCAATGGAATAAATTAACCATGTTTTAAACAAAAATTGAATATTTTAGGAATCGAAAAAGGAATTTCTAAACTCAATGATATTTTATTGTAATAGAACCAATATGGAAACTACAATTATTATTCTAATGGATAAACCTTACCACTCCATTACAATAGAGAGGACATTTATTTTATTTTCAAAGTTATGGCTAAAAATATCATTAAATATTGTGAAATAGGCGGAGATGATGAAAAAAAAGAAAATTTGAGAAAGATAAAGGATGAATCTCAAAAGATATTGTTGAATATTCCACCTAGATATTTGAAACTTATGAATTTTTCATTTCATTCTCAAATAGATGAAAAATATGAATTAATATATTTTTCACAAAGACATGAAAATACTTTAGTTAGGCTTATAATTAACTAATTTTTATCCTAAAACTTCATTCTCCCAAATATACCTATTGAATCAGGTTAATTGAGTGAGCATGGGGGACTTTCATCCTCTGAGTTTAGAATTATTACTAAAAAAATCTAGGTCATGAGTTACAGGTATTGGATTCCATGAAACATCATGCTTGAAATGAATATCCAATAGATGTAGTGTTGCCACTATAAATTCAATTATTATTTCCCTAGTAACACAAAGCCTCTTCTCACTAGTTAATCTATTTTAATGCTCAATAAACTTCACTTAAATTTTTATAAAAGAGGGGAATAAACAAAGGTAACCAATAAACATATAAAAAAGAAAAGGGTAAGACAAAAAGGAAGGTTTATAAGAAAGTTGGAGGACATCAATTCTTGAGGCTCACATATGTGCCTATATGTAGTTTTACCACTATATGTCAAGTTTCACATGAGCTTAGACTTCAGCCACAGAAGGAAGCAAGTTGATGAAAATTATATATGTTAAATTTTAATAACTCTTTCTATAAATAAACACCTACTAAACTATTGCCAATTTCACATAGAGTCATAAGGATCTAAATTAAATGGAAAGAGAAACTAAAATAAATAGAATAACATGTACCTCATCCTATAATATAAATTATAGAAAGGAATTTAATCAATATCATACATTATACAAAATAAAATTGGAAGGCATTAATGAAAATGAAACATTGTAGGATGGAAATAAAACTATGAATTAATATTTCATTATTATTTTACAAAGAGCTACATAATATAATATATAGGAACTGAGATGTGGCTCATATCCAAAAAACACAAGATTACACTCTTTTCCATTATGGCCCCAATAGCTATAAAACCCAATCATTTTCATGGTATTATTGGAGAGTTGTCAATTATGTCATGATGATGTCATGAAAATGTCTTAGTGAGTGGATGAAGTGACTTAATAGTATAAGTGATAATGATAAAGTGTGTAATGTGTTTTCCCTAGTATCTTTGAAGAATGCTTAGTTGATCTTCAATTTGAGCATGGTTAGAAATGTTTAGGGTTGAGTATTGTTATTTAAGAATGTGCAAGGGTTCCTATCAAAATTCAATAATTATTTGAGTGATTATGTGCATGAGTTAATTTCATCTATTTCATTATTTTCATTTAGACATTTTGGGTCTAATGGCATAAAATCTAAGTAGGAAATTTGATGATGTCATATCTCACAAATGTGAGGGTTCCATGAGCAAATTGATATATGGATGGATTATCCTATGCAAGGTGATATTATGCACTAAATATCAAGTCATGAAACTAAACATGACAAGAGATATGAAATTACAAATTTAGATTCTTAGGTAGTTTGATTGTGTTTTCCCATAACCAAATTTGCATGTAGTAAGAAATAGGTGAATAAGTGTATAAATGAAGTTACATTTTGAACTTGTCATAGTTTCAATAGAAAGTGATAATATGGGTTTTTTTTTTTCCTATTTTATTTTTTATAAATTTTAGGTCATGCAATTAAGTACATCAAAAGATATGCATGTGCAAAGTTGGCCCTTCTAGATATTTCTTGACATTGTTGGCTCTGTGGCAAATTTTTTTGAGTGAGTAGATTAATTGAGCTATATCTCATATGTGTGAATGTTTAAAGATATTATTAATAAATTTTTATATTCCTATTTTAATTTAGAACATATGGTCCAAATTTTATAACATATGATTGAGTGACGTAAAAGATATGACTGTGCAAAGTTGGCCTTCCAAGAAGATAGTAATGGTCCCCATAGTCTATTTTACACAATGTTAAAGACCAAGACCAAATGGAGATACAATGTATTTTTGGAATTATACAGATAAGATATATATTTCAAATCAATTCAAATAGGTCAAATTGTTTGTCGGTTAACAAAGTAAAATATTGAGCTCCTTACAAAAGGATCAATGAAGTGTGTTTGTTCCAAGGTCTTAGGAAGTAAATATATGAGGACTTGTGATATATATTTAAAAATTAAAAGTGATTAAAAGGAATTAGAGGGTACCAAGTGTCATTATCATGGGGATTATAAGTAATATTTAATAGTGAGTGTTTCATGATAAAGATCTAACTAATCCGTAGAGATCGATAGTGTGCATTGAGTCAATATTACAAGATTGCACGAGATGAGGTTAAATGTTCAAGGTTTAATGTTTGGGTAGTGGTAAAATATGATTTAAAGTTTTAAAATGATAAATTTTTCATGATTAATCTAATAATCAAGGACATGATATGATATAATAGTGTTCAATGTTTAATTGTAACTATCTGAATTCAAATATTTGAATTTAACAAAAGAAAGACTAGTGTTTGGTTTTTTAGACATAAACTTTGATATATGAATAATTTGACCATGTTTTAGAAATAAACTATGTAAATATATATTTTAAGATAATAAAGTGTGTATAATAAAATATATTTATGTTTAAAGTTGATTGTGTGTTCGACTGTGTTCTGCAAGTGACCCAAGAAGGATGTTTGAGCTTATTTTGTTGTTGTTTGTATTTCTCATAATGAATTAGATATTTTTGAGTGTTGTAGACTCCATGAGGAAATATAGATCATGTGTCATGGGTAAATTAGTTAAAAAGTGTTCATGTGTTCCTAGTTTTCATAGAGAAGTATCAAAGAGGTTAATGGGTCATCCTATGGCCTAAAAGGTGACTTAGGCTTATTTGAAAGAGAGTTGTGCTTATGGTTGACCCATGTTAGATACCTTAATAGTGAATGCATGTATTATTTCCAACAAGAAATTTTTTTATAATTGATAATTAATGAATGTTATATATATATATATATATATATATATATATATATATATATAGTGAAACTAAAGATGATGGTTTCTAAATGAGTGAGTGACTTGAAAGAGGAGTGTGCATGTGAGAATTGTGGATGAAAGAGAGGTAGAGTGCCTAGTAGATGAGTTTATTATTAGATAATATTGAGGACTATGTGTATTACCTATGGGTCATGTTTCTAATATCATAATAGTTATCTTGCATATTGAGGATGTGCGAAAAGGTCTACGGTGATCCAAAAGGTGGCTTTGGATGCATTAAGTGTACAAAATTGAAGAGAGATAATATACTTTGTATCTCCATTATATTGGTAAGAAATCAATGTTTATGAGATTTGTTTATAATTATTATTGTGGAAACTCAACATGTATGGGGTTTCAACCTCCTTACAAGGTAAAACCAGTTAAAAATTTAGTTGTTGTCACAACTTAGCTAGACAAGTGTAATAACTCCTTGTGGGTTTATAGTCTCACTTAAATAAGGGATGATAGTTTTTTTATTAGATAAAACTAATATAAATTAGTTATTTTTATTATAGGATAATAGTCTAATTGTAGGTTTTCATTGGTTTTCTCCCCAAAGAGGGTTTCCCACATATGTCATGTGTTATGTGATTGATCTTACATTGTCTCTCTTATTCATTGTTATAAATGATGTGTATGATTTATGAATGCTTATGATAATTGATTGAGAGTTTGAAAGTATTGGAATTAAAGTTTAATTATCTAGGTTCACTAATTCACCCCCTCTCAATAATTGTACCTTTAACAATTGGTATCAAAGTAGATCCTTTGGTAAGGGCTTGACAACTTGAAGGTGATCCAAGGTACAATATGGGTAGTCATCAAAGAGGTTTATATAGTAAGAAATAACTAATGTTCAGTGGATCCAATTATGATTTTTGGAGTGAAAGGATGAGGACCTACATCATGTCCCTAGGGTTTGACATTTGAAAATCTATTATGGATGGTTATTCAACACCTACTCTTCCTCCATTTAGTGTTACAGATAAGAAGTTATTTGAGAACAATTCTAAGGTACTAAATGATATCACTCGTGGTCTTTTATAGATTTTATAAACCAAGGTAATCCATTGTAATTATACCAAGGAAACATCTGATAAATTGAAGACTATTTATAAAGGAGACTTATAAATTAAATTGGCAAAGTTGAAAACTCACCAATGATAATTTGAGAGTCTCAAGATGAAAGGAAGAAGACTCTATGACATATTTTCTACATAGAGTTGATGAGATTGTGAACATAATTATAGGTCTTGGAGAGAACCTTGAAGAAGCTACTATAGTTTAAAAATTATTCATATTCCTCTCTCTCAAGTTTGATCCTAAAGTATTAGTAGTAGAAAAAAATCATGATCTTACTCATTTGAAGTTAGATGAATTTCATGGCATTTTTACTACCTATGAGATGAGGAATAATGATGATATAACATTGAAAAAAGAATTAGTATTCAAGATAAAGATTAATAATAAGAAGTTCCAAGGTAACAAACCTAAGGAGGATGACATTTTTGATATTGATGAGGATAAACTGATTCTTTGTTAATAAGGAAATTGAAAATAAGTTCAGGCAAGTATAAGGGTAAACTACCCTTCAAATGCTTCGATTGTGGAGAGATAATTTTGTAATAAAGTGCCATCATAAGAATTATGAATACCAAGATGAAGATAAGAAGACATATAGGTCTGATAAGAGGAAGAAAGGTTTCAAAAAGTATGACAACATGATTAAGTTCTTTAATAACAAGAAGGGTCTCTACACCAATAAAGACTAAAACTCATCATATGAGAGTGAAGATAGTGACTCAGAGTGTGATCATGAAGATAATGGTCTTGTTAAATATTAATCCCTCTTGATGGCTGAGGAAGGAAGTTGTTCACATTAAAAATAGTCTACTTGTGATTAAGATGATGATGAAGATGAGGTGGACTATGACATTGCATTGACAAATGCTCTTGAAGAACTAAATATTGATAATAAGATAAATTAAAAGATGAACTCTAAACTCAAAGACTATGAGGATCAATTCAATGTGTATGGATCAAGAATGAATGAAGACACCAAGGAGCATGAAGATATGGTCAAGCATCTTAGTTGTCAATTGGAAATTCTATCTGGAATATTGAAAGCTAAAGAAGATGAATGTTTAAGGTTTGTAACTAAAAATGAGTAATTGAAATATGAATTAGAGAAGACATATTGTAATGTGAATTCATTTGTGAGATTTTAAAAGAAATCAAGTGATCTAGATAATATTTTGAGTGGTCAAAATCATGATAGTGATAGAACTAGTCTTGGATATGAAGAAGAGTAAAATTGTGTAACTCAAAACAAGATGAAGACTAATGTGAACAAGAACAATCATACTTTAAAGACAAATCATTAGACAAGGAGTGAAGGTGCTACTAGAATGAAAACAAATTAGATAAGATAGCCAAATTCCATGAGGTATGCAAGTTTCAATCATTATTGTTACACATGTAATTAGTATGGGCATAAAGCTAAAGAATGTAATATGTACATTAGAAATGAGTTTACATGGAACTATGATGGGGTTCATCAGTTAAAAGGAGTGAATAAAATTAAGTGACTCAACTATATTGATGTGGGATTTATTGTAAATCATTGTCCACATAAGGTTAGACAAGGTGGGTCCTTTTCAAAAGGAGGAGGTTGTTTCTTTTGTCTTAACATAGGATACATTACAAGTTTATATCTAGACAAGGTAAGATAAACTATGTATCTATCAAGGAGTATTGTTTGCTACAGTTGTGATGAGATTGGTCACATTGCTAGATTTTGAAATTAAAGGTCATAAATTCAAATTGATTTCAATCAAGCTCTAAGAGCACAAGAAAGAAGGAAAGTTAACTCATGGAAACCAAAGGTGATAATTATGAGTCATGATGGGTATGTTGGTCTAAGTAATATGTTTGATATGGTGGAGAATGATTTAGAAGTTAAAGAGTGCTAAGGGCTCTCATTATCTACTCATATTGTGAATGAAGAGACCAAGTTCAAGAAGAAGATGAAGGTACTAGTTGAGTCTACTTTTGATATGTGTATGGATCCAAGTGAACATCCTACCATTGTTAAACATGTATCATGAAAAAAAATCAATTGTCTGTGCCTGATGATGAGGTTCCTAACTATAAGGTGGATTATTCAAATGAAAAGGTATGTCATGAATCTATGTTATGTCCATTTATTATCAATCTAATCATAAAGAGAAGGAGAATGTTGTGGTGAAACAAAATGTTGCTTCTCTTAAGCCTAAGAGAAGAACTAAAAGTATTAAATGACCAAGGAGGAGAAGGAATATGAGGATTTATGGGCCACTTTTGGCTTCACTTTGTTTTAGATCATTGTGGTGTAGAGGATGTCTCTATCTATGCTTCTTAAGAGACTCTTTCAATAGAGAAGCAAGTTTTGTTGTGGTGTTCTTCAGAAGGTATGACTTAGAGTAGTTTTTAGGGTTAGATTGAAGGTTCCTAGATGGAAAATAAATATTTATGAGTTTTTAAGATGATATTTTTGCATAAAAAGGCTTATTGACCTTATTATAGCATGTTTTAGGTGGTATTATGGTCTGAAGGTTTGTTAAAGTCAAATTGGAGATTTTGAGTGCTCTCAGTTTTCTTAGTTTTTAGCTTAAGGGTATGCATGACTTAAAATGGTTTATAGGATGTATGGTTACCAAATATGTGGAATCTCAAATATTGGTCCAAAAGTGTGTAACAATTGTCTTCAGGTGTGTACTAATTTTCAAAGGTGGATGTTGACCAAAAAAAGGTTTGTTGACTCTGTTTGTTTTGAGATTCTAGGGTTTTAGGTTTTGTGAAGAAAGTGGTTTACCTTATGAGTTGAGTTCTAAGGATTATTAATATATTTAATGGGACAAATGTGTTTTTAAATCAAGATTCATAGAGTTTTGAAGGTTTGTGATTTTCAAATTATTCATGTTTTTGTTAAGATGGAGGCCTAATTAGCAAAGTTAGTTTGTGAAGGAAGTATGTTTCATAAGTTGATATTGTTGTTTTAAATTGGTGTGATTGAGGGGCATATGAAAATTATATAGATATGAAGTTTCAAGTCTTGGAGATGTGTCTTCTTAATGTTGTGGGCTTTTCAAGTTCTTGGTAGGGCTATAAGGAGACTAGATAGGCTTAGTGTGAATATGTGATGTTTTTGCTCAATTTATCCAAAAGAGAAAGGCATGAGTGTTTTAAGGAAATTTATCAAGTTTATTTAGAGAATGTGTCCTATTTGGTGAGTGGCATGAAGTTTTTTTGGTGGTCCAAGGTTACTTGAGAGAAGTTAGTAAGCTTGTGTGGTGATTCTTTATAGTGTATAGAGATCTATAAATGATCAAGATGTGTAATGACTCATATAACTTAGAGAGAGTCCCTCTTAGATGTTTATTTATAATTTTTATCAAATTTTAATATTTTTTTGTGTTATTTATTCATTGGTTACAGTGCTTGGTTGAAGAGAGTGTTGACATGGAGCAAGAAGAAGCTGTCAAGGCAAATAAGAGGTAGGCTCAAGGTAATGGGGAGTTTGTATAATATTTATAATATGGTCCTCTCCTATTGGTATTATTTTTAGGTCCTCAATATCAGTTGGTGCCCACTTTGTCATTCATTATGTCAAAGGGGGAGAAAGTTCCTATTATGGAGTGATTGAAGAGAGAGAAGTAAGGTGAGTTGTATATTGCTATATACTAGTTGTTGACATCAATGACAAAGGAGGAGATTATTGGATATTTTAAAATGATGTCATGATGATTTCATTAAGGTGTCCCAGTGAGTGGATGAAGTTCCTTAATAGTCTAAGTGATAATGACAAAGTATGTAATGTGTTTGCCTTGGTATGCTTGAAGAAGGCTTGGTTAATCTTCAGTTTTGGAATGGTTAGAGATGTTTAGGGATGAGTATGGTGATTTATGAATCTAAAAAGTGTCATATTATAATTAAATAATTATTTGAGTGCTTGTGTGCATGAGTGGATTTCATCTAGTTCATCACTATTTTCATCTAGACATTTTGGGTCTAGTGATAAAAAATCTGAGTGGTAGTTTGATGACATCATATTTCACACATGTGAGGGTTACAAGAATAGATTGAAATATGTATGGATTCTCATATATAATTTTATCTTATGTTCTATATCTTAGGTCATGTGACTAATCATGATAAAATATATACAAGTGCAAAGTTGGGCTCCCAAGTAGTTTGATTGTGTTTTCCCATACCTAGCCAAATTTGCATGTGGTAAAAAATAGTTAAGTAAGCATATTGATGAAGTTATATTTCACATGTGTGAAATTTTAAAGACAAGGTGATCATATGTATTTATTAAATTTTTTACATAATTTATTTTTTTAATTAAAATTCATGTTATGAAGTGCATCAAAAGTTATTCATGTGCAAAGATGGCCCTTCCAAACATTTCTTAACATTGTTGACTTTGTGGTAGAAAAATCTAAGTGAGTAGATTAATTAATTTATATATTTCATGCACAAAGGTTTTATGATATAATTAATACATTTTTGTATTCCTCTTTGAAAGGATAACATATGGCCCAAAATTTAGAACATATGATTGAGTGAGGTAAAATATATGATTGTGCAAAGTTGGCCTTCTAAGTAGATAACAATTGTCCCCATACTTAGTCTATTTTGCATGATGCTAAATACTAGGACAAAATGGAGATCCAAAAACTCATGGGTGTTCATATATATATATATATATATATATATATATATATATATATATATATATATATATATATATATATATATATATATATATATATATATATATATATATATATATATGATTGAGTGAGGTAAAATATATGATTGTGCAAAGTTGGCCTTCTAAGTAGATAACAATGGTCCCCATACTTAGTCTATTTTGCATGATGCTAAATACTAGGACAAAATGGAGATCCAAAAACTCATGGGTGTTCATATATATATATATATATATATATATATATATATCAAGTCAAAGAATGTGAAAGTGTTTGTTGCTTAATGAAGTTAAAGATCAAGCTCCTTATAAAAAGATCGATCAAGCATGTTTGTTCCAAGGTCTCAAGAAGCAATGAGATGAGGACAAGTGCTCAATGTTTAAATAATAAAAGTGATCAAAATTCATGTAAATTTGATAGTAATCATGACCAAAAGGGTTTTAAGAAAGATCAAATAGTGAGTGTTGCATGATAAAGACCTAACTGATATGCAAAGATCAATAGTGTAGGTTGAGTCAATATTACATGATTGCATGAGATGAGGTCAACTATTCAAGATTCAAAATTTGGGTAGTGACACACTATGAGTTAAATTTCAAAGAATATAGATGGCTTATGATTAATCTAAGAATCAAAGACATGAGATGACATAATAGTGTTCGATTTTTAACTGTGATTGTTTGATTTCAAATATTTGAATTTAACAAAGACCAATACTTGGTTTTTTAGCCATAACTTGTGACCTATGTAGGATTTGACCATGGTGTAAAAATAAAATTTATAGAGGACTTCAAGGAAAATATATAAATATATATTTTAAGATATGAAAGTGTTTATAGTCAAAGATATTTATGTTTAAAGTTGACTATGTGTTTGACTATGTTTTGCAAGTGACCCAAGAAGGATGTTCAAGATTTTTTTGTTGTTGTTTAGATGTCTCATGATGAATTAGATATTTTTGAGTGTTTTATAATCCATGATGACCTATAGATAATGTGATATGGGTCCATGAGTTGTAAAGTGTTCATGTGTTCCTAGTTTGCTTCAATAAGTATCAAAGAGGTGAATAGGTCATTGTAGGACATAAAAGGTGACTTAGGATTATTCCAAAGAGAGTTGTGCTTAGTGTTGACCCATGTTAGATGCCTTAATAGTGAAGGCACGTATTATTTTTAGCTAGGAAAGATTGTGGACTTGATAATTGATCAATTCTCTATATATAGTGAAACTAAATATGATGGTTTCTAGATGAGTGAGTGACTTGAAACAGTAGTGTGCATGTGAGAATTATGGAAAAAATGAGAGGTAGATTTCCTAGTAGATGATTTGATGAGAAGAGTAGATTGAGGATTATGTGCATGACTTATGGGTCAGGTTTTTGATATTAAAATAATTCTCTTGTAAATTGAGGATGTGTGAAGAGGTCTAGGGTGATCCAAAAGGTGGCTTTGGATGCATAAAGTGTGCAAAATTGAAGAGAGCTAATATAATTTGTATCTCCACTAGATTGGTAGGCAATTAGTTTTTAGGATATTTTTATTTTATAGTTTTTGTTTTTCAAGCTCAACATTTAGGGAATTGCATCTTAATTTCAAGGTAAAACTTGTTAAATATCTAGTTGTTGTGGCAGCTCAGCTAGATAGGTGTAGTAGCTCCTTAAGGGATTGCAATCTCACTAAAATAAGGGATGGTAGTTCCTTGATCAGTTATAACTAATTTAAATTGTTTATTATTATTATTATTATTATTATTATTATTATTATTATTATTATTATTATTATTATTATTATAAGATAGTAGTCCAATTGCAATTTTTAGTGGTTTTCTCCCCCAAGAGGGTTTTCCACATATATCATGTGTTATGTGCTTGATCTTACATTGTCTCTCCTATTCATTATTATAAATGATGTGTATGCTTCATGAATGATTGTGGTAATTAATTAAGATTTTGAAAGTATTAGAATTGAATTTGAATTATCTAAGATCACTGATTCATCCCACAGTGATTGTACCTCTAATAGATATTCCTAGAAGAAATTAAGAAGAGGAAAGAGGACATCAAATACTAACAACACACCCAACTAGGACCATAATAATATTAGATTCAATCTCAGTGGGGGACCACTTCCAAACTAATTATGGATGTATTATTTAGATATTAGTTTTTGTGCTACTAAATTTCCCTTCTAATCTAGATTTGACAAATTGATAAGTGGAATTTGAATGAGCACCTTTGCCTAAGTTAGTGGCATGCCATGAAATTTGAGAGGGAATTATAATGAAAATTTCACCTCACTTATCTATATTATACTCATATTTGATTATGTAAAACTCTAGGGTAGTATTAGCTCTATCCTTGTATTTTACCACCTTTCTCTTCATTACTACCTTGAAGTGGTTGAGGTGGACCCCAAATTCACCAAGGTTAATCAAGTTACCATCTAGGTAGAAGATGATTATGATTATAACCTATTTAAATTATGAAAGGATCTAGTCCTTGATCTTATCTAAGGGCTTGATGGTGTCCTAGATGTTTATGATCTAATTTTCAAGTCAAATTATCATGCTCTTAATAAATGTTTGATACAAATTAAAATTAGTAATAGGCATGAATATGATGTTTTGGAACATTCCCTTATTGATCACCACTTCCTTCTTCCTACACTTATTTTTCACTTTGATGATCATGTTCAAATACTATTGTGATCTTTGGAAGAGAACATTTCACTTTAAAATAACTTTAATCACCTTATTAAGGGTTTTAAATAATTACACCAGAGCCTCTTCAAACTTAATAATTAGTCCAACCAAGAATGAGATCCTCACCCAAGACTCTAGAGTCCTAACTTGGTCCCTGGGATCCTCCATTAACTTTATACTAAGATCATTAGTGGACTTTATCAAAAATAATATTTCATCTAAAATATTTTATTCTCCTTTAATAGTCTACTTTTTATGAGAGAGAAAAGGTCATACTCTATCCTCTAGATGATAGGGTCCCCATCCTATGCTAAATTATGTGTTATCATCCTCTTAATTTTACTTGAGTCCTAATAAAAATGTATTTGGATATCAGGGTCTCATTGGTATACCGTTTTTAGTCTTTTTTCATTATAATTTTCAATAATACCTATCCATCCTTGCCTGACCATGGTTCCTAAGGTGGTATAAGGTGAGATAGTAGGGGTGGTGGAAACTAAATTGAAAAGTGGAGGCATGGGTGGAGGAGGCATGAATGAATTTAAATGATAAATGGAATAAAAGGTGGTGGTGGTGGTGGAATATGAGTAAATGGAGTAATTGTAATATAGGTAACCTAATGGAATAGGTGAAATATTAGTTAGTCAGGGGTCATGAAGACCTAGGGACAAATTATACCTAGGAGATATGCATTTAACAAGGAGGATATTAGTTTTTTAAATTTTAATCCTTGAGATCCTAATGGGATTGAAAAGGGTGCCCATAAATGAAATGAAAATGTATCTATGGGTTGCACATGTAACTTGGGTGTAATCAAACTATGTTTCTTAGCAAGCTTATTCTTTAGGTCTACCTGTGTTGATGCTACCATAGTTAAAGTTGTCCTAAGTGGAGTATGTGAGAGTTTTGTGACTCTTGATAGGCATAATTATGAATTAGGTGAAGATAAAATAGAGGAATTGGTAGTCATAAGATCTACTGGTAGTTGAAACATTGGGGGAAACCATTATTATATAAGCCACTAATGTTTTTAGGATAAATGTGACTATAACAAGTGTTGAAAATGAAAGATAAAATATAATTTAGGATATATTAGGGGTTAGGCTAACATAGATGATTTGAGAGTTAATCATGGTGTTTACCATGATATTTGGGTCAAAGAAGGCCATAATTGGGATACTATTTAAATAGGAGGAATTATGGAACCAGGGATACCAACCATAGCTAAATCCAAAAGGAAGAAAGTGAACTTGGAATTTATCACTAGTGGAAAATATTTAAGAATGACAAGGTTAGATATGCCATAATTGGGAAACCAAGGAAATTTGAAAAGGGTAGTTGGGAGATACCATCAAATATGGAAGGAACCTCAAGGGAAGCCACATATTGGTCCTTAACTAGACTAGATTCTAGACTACTTTCAATGTGGAGTGCATGAGTATCCTAGGGTTAGATTACCTAGGTAACTATGGTATGTGGAATTAATGTGAAGGCTAGTGGATTAGTGGAGATAGCAGGGACTCCTTGTATGATTTAATAGGCATGTGTCTTTAACATCGTAGGTCTTTTAAAAACAAACCTTTGAATAACTTGTTATAGAAGAGTTATATGTGTTAGATTTGGATATAGAGAAGTCATTATTTCCTCAAGCACCATCAATATAGACCTCATGGAAATATATGGTGTTGAGTTGTGTCTGGTATTTATCCATGTGATCATGCACCACACCCTAAGGATCCCATTATCTACTCTTGGCTTTCCTAGGTTGTATGAGTCTTTATGCTAGGTTATTTCATGTAGAAACTACATAATCTTGTATTTGTGGTGTAAAATGACCATGGGGATAACTAGGTAGGTATTTTTTATTCTATTGATGTAGAACCCAAGATTCCATTAACCAATTACCAGGCTATTTATTTTTTATTGAGGTAGTTTAGGACTATGCATGGAAACAAGAGAGGATAACCTATAATATAATCAACCATATTGTGATACTATAGTTTTAGTATGAGTAAGTGCCAATATATTAGATTGAAGAACACATTACCTCTAAGATACTTGGTATTTTCTTCTCATTGATCGTGTGATACATAATGAGATATAAGTGGTCATAAATATCTAGGATGTGATTCTAGAAGTGGTGAATGTAGAATTTGTAAAAAAACTATGTGCACCATATACCCCATTATCACCCATATAGGATATGTTGTATGCTTGATGTCTAAAGTGGCGTATATGGTGTCCACTATGTAGGACATTATGTAAAAGTTACCTCTAACATGGGCTCCATTTACTTACTAAGTGAGATTGAATGTAATGATGCTCCCAAAATTTGGGACTTCCTCTCCCTTCATGATTATGTTGAGGAGTGGAACTTAGAACTTATTGGCATACATGAAATCACTTAACATATATAAGTAATTCAATAATAACATATGAGTGCATACATGAAATCTCATAATGTCTTAATTATGTAGGAATTTATGTCTTCCTTATTAACACACATGTATTTATCCTCAGCCTAAAACTTGAGGACTTCATGGATGTTGAGAGTCTCCTTCCATGCATAAAAATGCTCCCTGTCATAATTTATTATATATTCTAAGAGGATATAATACTATCTAAACTTAGGTCTAAAGATATATGTATTTTTTAATTTGGTGTTAGATAAGTACATGATATCCATACTACACTTCAAAGAGAGTATTATGTTATCAAAGAGGTATACACATATGAATACTTCTATTTTACCCATGAATTTGTGTAGTCCAATGTTATTATGATGGTGATGATGTCATATAAGTACTAAGTATCATCATCATCAGCTTATCACTAGTGTTAGGTCTCTATATATCCTTGATTATTTTGAAAACCTCATTATAATCATTGAATTGAGTGACACCCTATAGGAAAGTGGTGTCCTAAGACTTTAGATCTATTATAGGGTTAGAATTAGATGTGGTTATTATTAGGATGTATGAGTTTTTGGGTACATAATTTAACAAATGGTATCTTCTTGTGCTTTGGACTAAACTTAAGGCCTAGGTCTCTAAATTGTTAAGAGGTAAATAACTAATAATGGTAAATCAAATTCTTAATGTGACCTTATAGGGATCTTAAATATTAGCCAAATTAATGGATTTAGTTATCTCACATTATGTGAAATAAACTTTGAGTTGATGTCATGAGTCCAAATTAGCTATTTCTTAATTTGGCATTCATTTGAAAATTTGAAAACAAGCCACATTTAGATCAATCAATGGTGATGAGACCCCTCCATGTTTTATACCTTGATATCCCCCACTGTGATAAATAAAGTTGAGGAACATGGTATACAAATGCCTATATTATCACTCATGGCATTGTGCTCATCCATAGGGTTGGACAAGTGTCAACTGGAGAGTGGTGATCTTAATTAGTACTATACCAACAAGGCACAATAAGTATATATTTGTTTTCATATAAATACCCATATTATTTGGTTATTTGAATGTATAAAGTGAATTTGACACTCTGTTATTAGGTTAGGGTATAACCTATACCTTTAACTAACTCCTTTGGACCTCCCTAGGATTTGATAACTCTAACATCTTTGGGTGTGTGGAGACACATGGTACCTCCTCATTAGTTTAGGGCTCCCAAGTCTCTAATAGTTATGACACCCTAGATGTATGGAGGCACATGGTGCATTCTCATTGGTTTGGGCCTCTTAGGGGTCAAAAAAATCTAACACCACTGATCCCTACAAAAAATGTATAAAAAAGATAAGTCATAGTAGTTGCCTCTTAATAAAATCAACTCTTACCTATTTTTCAAAAGGCCTCTGGGAAATTTCCATCTTGGACTCTCAGACTAATGCTTTAGAAGCTTATTGCATATGGATTTTTTTTTCATAAAATAGTTAACACCCCAAAAATAAAACTAAATATTAAAACATTTAAATAATTCAATGGGGCCAACTATTTTGAACGAAAATATATGTGAAAGGTGCCTATTTATAAGTAAATGAGTTATTATTAGGGATATGAAAATATTAAGGATCAGACTGGGCTCAATAGAAAGATTAAAAAAACAATTAATTTTTTATGGAGTGGTCCCATTCTCTTCTACAAAAATGGACATGTTGGTCACCAAAAGTGGTGAATATGCTAGGAAAACACTACCTAGTGTTTATAACCCATAATGTAGACCTCCATTATTAAACAAGTACATAAGTGGCTAAAACTTCTTTTGATAGAACCTAAAGAGAAAGAAGAACTTAAGTATACTTCATCACATAATAGTTTTGGTTATACTTCCTTCAAGATATCATCTTATGTGGAGAATGATTTATTACTTCATTTTTATCTCTTTGAATCCATGATAAAGTTGACAGGTGACTTAAGTGTGTAGAACTCCTGAAAGTTACTTTTTTCTTGTATAAATTGGTTAAGGAAGGGAAGGATTAGGAATTGATCTACTACCAACCATGCATCTATATCCCTAGTAGAGATACCTTTCATTTCACTCTATGCCTTGATTCATGCCAAAAATCATGTGATTAAGGTTTCCCAAATCACACATTCATAGGAAGAGACTTTGAAGTTTCCTTGAAATTATAAACTTCCTTTAGTTTCTAATTTTTTATTTATTGAGGACACATGAGGGTTGGTAACTAATGAATCCAAGGTAAATGGTTGATCTAGTGAGTTATTTATCACTAAAGGGGACTCTTTTCTTATCAAATTTATTCAAAGCAACATTTTTATGTTTTTTTAAGTGTGGTGATGACCTCTTATTAGAAATAGAACTTTTTTCAATTCATCTGCTTAGTTTTGAATCCATGGCCTCTTTATTATTAGTCATTATGAAATAATTTGATCCATATATCATATTTTTAAATATTAGAATCTCAATTTATATGCTTCTAATTTTTGAACTCTATTTTAAAGTCTTTAAATTTTTTTGAAAGGACCAAATCCAAGGATATTGAAACCATTGCTTCGTGATAGACTCTTATCTGTCTAGTTACAGTTGGAATGGAGTTTGAATTATGGGGTGGAGGGATAAAATACTATGGGGGGAATAAAATTTAACATAGGGGAGGAAAATTAAAACAACCAAATTAAAAAAAAAGAATAATATTGTAACAATCACATGACAGAAACAAACACATAGTAGGTGCAAACTAATCTAAAACTAAACTAACTCTAATTTTTATTTACATTACAAACCTTCACCTAAAGGGATACTATGATGTCACATTGGATGTAACATATGATAATTAATTATTCAAAAACTATCCATTCACATGTAGTAGTATATGATGTCCTCAAAATTCCTTTATCTTGAAAACATTCTGCCTAAGTAAATCATAAATCTGGTTAGGACCAATATAGAATGGGTCTACCTTGGAATGCTTCCCTTTATTCTCATGTGATTTGTCCCAAAATAGGACCATATCTGATAACTATAATTATTTCACCTTTGCATTCTTTCCAAACCATATTTTTATAGTGTCTTAATGTTTCTTGAAGCTTTGCAAGTTTTCTTCCTATGCATCTTCCATTTGAATAATATCCAACAACCTTTAGTTTGCCTTCCCATCATCTTCTATGTACTCTTACATGAAATTATATGTATTAAACTTGAGATTAATTAGTAATGTTGGATCCATACTATATACCATGAAAAAGGGTGAACTCTTAAGAACTCACTTATCTCTAATTTGATCATATTTCAATAATGAATTCCAGTACCTAAGTCACTTTTATATAGATTTATTTATCATGTCTATTAGGTTATTATTGTTTGACTCTACTAAGCCATTAATTTTAGGGTATTAGTTTCATGAGAATTTTATGATGATTTAATTCTCATAAACCCATTATATGATTTCAACTGATTGGAATGCTAGACAATTGGCATATACCATTGAGGCTGGGGTACCAAACCATGTAGCTATGTTACCTCAAGGAACTTGATCACTTATTTATTTATGTTATTCCTAGTTGGTGTTACTTCCATATATCTATTATAGTAATCACTAGTTGTGAGTATCAACTTGTGTCCCACTAATGAATTTGGTTTGATGTCTCCTATGAATTCAAATCCCTACTGAGAAAATGACACTCTTTTATTATATATTGGAGAGGCATCATTGCATGAGTATCCTCCCTGGTGAAGGTTTTTCAATTGTGTAAGCTATGAACATGATAATGGGAATATTTTAATATGGTGGGATAGTAATTACTTTAACTCTCAAGACCTTATTGGTTATTGTTATTCTCAAAGGGTGACCAATGCCCAATTTCTCATGAAAGCTAGTAATAGATTTTTCTTCTTCTTATTCTTCTTATATGTAGCTAAGATATATTAATTCATAGTTATTCTAGTAGATCACCACTTTATTTATCATGTAATGAGATTTGTTAATGGTTATGATTCTTATTTACATTTGGTTCAATCCTAGAGCATGATTCCAATGAAGAATATAATGCATAATTAATTCATACTAGTCATCATGGATTTTTTATAACTGATCAAATTACCCCAAAAAAATATTTTGTTAAATTTTAGTTATAATATAAGTGATACCTTAACCTCTGACCAACTTGACTTATTTTATTTCTAGTTCATATGATTACAAATTGACCATCCATATACCTCTACATTATCCCAACTCATTCTGGCCTAACATGAGCATTATGGCAAGGTTAGGGACAATGAGATGTACCTTATTTTTAAGGATATGGTAGTAAAATTTATTTATGACATTTACAAAGGCATATCGATGTTTGTCCAAAGTGTAGTACTTTATATTTACATCCCTCAATTTGGTGCTCATTAAGGATATCATATTCTCATTTTCATCTAATTTTTGACTGAGTACTATATTTATGGTATGCTACGAAGTAATTGAGTAAAGCTATAAGTCTTTTATATAGTCTAGGATAATCAATATAAATGTAATTATAATGGCATCCTTGAATGTCTTCAAAGGATTAATTATCTATAGGGGTTGACTGCACCTTTACTTCATGTTTCAAAATTGCATTTTGTGGCTTAATTTTTTAATCAAAACAAGATATAAACTTATGCACATAGTTAATTCTACCAAATAATGAATTTAATTATATTTTATATTAGGAAGAGTTATTATATAAATTACATTATCACATGTAGGATTGATAAAAATAACCTCCTTGGTGATAAAATGACTAAGGAGATTACCTTCCATGATGCCAAATATGTTCTTCTTTGGGTTGAGAGAGATACCACACCTTATACACCTCTTGAATATATTTTTAAGGTGATGTACATGATTAGATCTGAACTTTGATAAAATATTCAAGTCATCCATATAAATAATTATGCATTTATCGATCAAAAACTTAAAGTTAAAGTCCATGGATCTCTAAAAAGTGGACCCTATGTTAATGAGATTGAATGTTCCCCACCGCATTTTGAACATAACTTTCACTCTATCTTTGGGCTTTACTAGAACCTAGTTATTTCTTGAGAATACATCTAAGAAGGACATCATTTGGGATCCACTTACCATCTAAATTAATTCATCCAAATATGGAAGGGGATAGTTGTCTTTATTAGAGTCTTGATTTAGGTTTTTAAATTTGACACACATTTAAATTTATCCACTTCTTTTATGAATGGGAACTATGTTAATGACCCATGTGGAATGTCTAACTAGGAATATAATCCTAGTTGAGAGAAGTTTATGAACCTCTTTATAGATGAGGGGATATATAATTGGGTTTATTGTCTTTGCCTAAATAATTTATGATTATGTTTGAGTGGGGTAGTGTGCAATGTCACACTAGGGTTAAAGACCTTGAGATATTTATGTCTAAGAAATCACATCTATGTATAAAAAAATTAACATTTTGAGCTATGTCATTTCATTCAGGGTATAATAGAGACCCATATGAATATTTTAGGGTTAATTGGCTAACCTTAAACTGATAATACTGTTAGTAGAATAGGGATACAAAATTACAATTTATAATTTTATTACAAGCATGAATTTCACACCATTTGTGTGTGTGTGTGTGTGTGTGTGTGTGTGTGTGTGTGTGTGTGTGTGTGTGTGTGTGTGTGTGTGTGTGACCTTAATTATACATCAAAAGTATTTATAATGTGAATATTATTCTTATATATGAATGTGAAGGAATAGAGTCTTTGGAAAGATATATAAATATTACTCAATTATAATGAAAAAGGGTTCCAAAATATTGAGATCAATATAGAGATTTAAGAAATGATTTTCCTTTATTTTTCCTTATGTTCCTTGCATCGATACATTTTGAGTTATTATAGTTTGTTTGTTAGGAAAATTCTTTTTGTTTTGAGTTAGTTATATTTGTGAATTATGATTATTTATATTATGTGTTGTTCTTGTATTAATATAAAGTTTATGTTAGAGTGATTTTTATCCATTTATATATTACTCTTCACACAAATATCCTTATTAGCATATTTTAATGGGGTTTTCAAGAACCTATACTAACAATGGTGCAGTGAGCATGGAAAATTAGAACATGTTGTTATGGATACCAGGATAAAGAGAATTGGAGAAATAACTTGATGAATGAATTTTACAAATGAAGAATAAAAAGTTATGCATAAGTAATTATTCATGATCACATATAAGGTGAAATATACAAAATTTTATGGTGATAAATTATTAGAATATAGATAAATGGTTATCAAGATAGGAATATTATTATTTTCAACTGAGAAGGACATAATTTCTAGCTTGGATAGAAGAGAGACTAGAAAACCTAAAAAAGTGAGACATTGATTGGACTTGTACAATAGATCATTGGGTAAAAAATAATGTTGATAAATACATATTTGAAATTGTTTAACAAGGCTAAATTGCATTAGAGGCTACATAAGACATATTTTTTATAGGAATTAGGGTAAATTTTATACAATGATGACCTAATCTTGTCAAAAATTTGGTTATAAAAAAGTCCATGGTGCTTACCCTTACTAATATGAAGTAGTTTCTTTGGGTTTTAGGGGAATGTTTGAGATGATGAAGTTAATGATAATAAAATGAGAAGGAAAGATTGAACCTGTACCTAGAATATGGAGGACATAGAGAAGCAAAGTGAAAATCAAATTTTAGGGTTAGAGAGACTTGTGATAATAGATAAGATAGAATAAACAAAATAATATTAATATAGCTATGAGTATAAGTAGAGAATATAATGTAGAAGAGTGTGAATAATAGGATATCATAGGTGAGCAAGTGAATTTGGATAAGATGAAGATAATGAAATGAGGGGGCTTGAGACAAGAGAAGACATAGATGAGAGTGTAGAGATAGATAGAGATGCTGAGGAAATGGAAGAAAGTGTAAAGTTAGAAGAGGAGTGAGTAGAATTGTTAGAAGGTATTTTGAATTACATATAAAAGGGAAGACATTATTTGGAGAAGATAAGGAGCAATATTTGGAAGAATTTATGCTAAGTTATAGGATGAAAGTAGGTTAAAGTTACAATATAATATAAGTTAGAAACATGGATCATTTACTTTAAGGGCACACATCCCTTATTCTTAATTTATCAAAAGAATAAAAAGTAAAGATGTTAGTATACATAGTGCCTATTTTTATGATTTTACAAATAAGTTTAGGAAGTATAGTTCAGAAACTAAGAAATTTCTATATAAGAAGACACTAATTGAGGAAATTTTTTGGTTTCACCAAATATTAAGACTTTGCCCAAGTCAAGTCCACCACCACCAATTTTAAGAGTTATTATTATGAGTATGTATATTAATCTATCATTTTATGTAACATTGACACCATATGATGGGTCCACTAACCCTAAGTAAAATCTTCTAACTTGTGAGATGAAGTGGTAGATCAAGAATGTAACTATAGAATAAGAGAAGTGTGAGCTCATAGAAACCTTAACATGATGAGATTTGGAGTTCATCTACAAAATAAATGATGCTAAAGTGATATTTGATGATGTCAAAGACCAATTGTCAAGTGAGTTTAAATTAAATAAGTGTATGAGTCAAATAATCTAAGAGTTGAAAGATATTCAAAATAAATTAAGTGAACTAGTGTATTACTATGATCATATATTTTATGATGTAATAAATAGGGTAGACTTTTTGTTTTAGGATAAATAAAACACCACATGGTTTTAATAATTATTGTAACCTTATATTAAGTTTTGAATTATTTAGACTTATTTTGATAATAAGTTAGATGCTTGGGTAGTTGTGCTTAATGTGTAAAAAATAGAGGACTATGGGGATGGCCCACAACCTAATGCAAAGATGGAGGAAAAGATAGATATTATGTTGTACAATATGGAGGACTAACATGAGAGTGATAGGATAAAGTTAATATTCTAGTCCATGGAATGTGAAAAAGAGGGGCACCATAGAAATTGTTGCCTTAAATCTAAGATATAATTCTACAAACTTTGTCATGTGGTAGGGCATGCAACTAAAAAATGTCATTTTTTACAATAGCATGTTAAATAACCTTAGGATTTATATTTTAAAGTATAAGTCACAAAACCATGAAAAAAATAATTTTAGATCACTACAAGAACTAAAGGAAGACATCACTAAGAATGTCTTTGTAATCATAACACAATAAATTACCTCTATAAAGGAAGGAATCCCAAGACTAGATGTGGACATGACTACTATGATGTAGACTATTCCTAGATGGATGCCAACCTTAATAAAGTATCAACCTCATGCTCATGTAGGTTGGAAATCATAGGATCTATAGTTTCCTTTATACCAGTTTAGATGGACACCTCCATTTCCATAATACCAATAGCCTTGGAAAGTTGTGTCACCACAACAATAGCAAACAAAATGGACTCCATCATCTCCCCAAGAAATGTACAAGGGATATGATGAATATTAATAATAAGGTTGTCCTATTTAGAGAGGAAAGGATGAAATGAGGGACAATAGTTAGGCCAAGGCTTCCAAAAATGCCTAGGTATATATAGATTATGTTATTGAGGTGGATGCCATGGTGGATATAACCAAGGTGAATAATAGGTAAAATAACTAATTTTTTACTATTTTGTGGAGAATATAACCACTATGGATGAAAATTATAGAATTAATCCTCATAATAAAAAATATTGTGTTTATTGTAGAGTTTCACAACATCACCATATAGAGGAGATAAAATCATGTGTAGAATATGAAGTTGAGTAATTTATACCCTAAGAATCTTGCATTCCTTAAAGAATTCACGTGATAGTAGCATATATAATAGGGATTACCTCATTTAGATATGTCTTAGGAACAAATAATTAGAAATTTATAGTAGCATAAATATCATTATCCTACAAAAAATGGGTTTGATGTACCAAATTTCTTAGGTTATGCATAACATTCAACATCAATCTACATCAAAAGGTGATACTATATCCATTAATGTGCAGATGTATGGGAAATTTGTACACATCATGAGATAGGATGGAGTGCCTTGATTGATATTCTCAAACTCTTAATTACTCTATAAAATTAAGATATATCACATATATTAAAAACCTTATGCATAATTTGTTGGAGTGCACATAGAGGGGTTAGTAGCACACTAACAAAGTAATATGGTATGTGAAAACTAAGAAGCTCAGGGATGTTGACTCTTTTATGGATATTGAGTCCGTAGGATATATAGTACCAAATATTATGTTCAAATTTGGAATCATGGTTAAAATGATTATTTGATCTACATGGGATGTTATTGGGTGACCATCACCCAACTACAGTCCAATAACATTAATCCTCATATACTATGGTAGGGTAGAACCTCTTGGTCATATTGAAGATGTGGAAATAAATTTGTAGACCTAAATCTGTAAGGAGATTTTGAATTAATTGATATGAAGACTGATGAAATGCACAACCCTAAATTTATTGGTAATAAGTGGGATTATTATGGTCATATGACCATTAAAATAGTTCACAATCAGTTAGAGGTGCACCAAGGGGATAAAATTATCATTATTCCCTTAAATAAAAATGAGATTATGAAATATATTATACCCAAGGAAATGGATTCACCTTATGATTATGGAGATAATAATTGAATTAATGTGGGTACAAAACATAAGAACAAAATAATGTGAGCTATAGTGTATCAATTCTTTTATCTTAAATAGAAGCATCAACAATAGAAACAATCAATAAAATAGTTTGTATACAATATTGCAATAACAAAGTGATATATATCATAGTTACAAATAGAGTACTATAATTCACCATCTGTGTGGTCACCAACAAGGTCTGAAGTATATTTATATAAAACATGTTACCATATAAGGCCTTTTACCCTAGAAAATAATGTCATCCATTAGTGTAAATTTTGATACCCATATGTTGAACAAGGTGAGAGGAGATAAAGAGGTGCATCCATTGAAAATTGTTTTCACCATTGAATTCCATTATCTCAATATTTTTTTACTATATAATTGAAATAGTTCATCATCAGATTGGAATGTCATGTGCCCAACATAGATCAAAGAGTTAGTGCATTGAACTATGAATTGAATATAACTACTAAGACTTGGTGGGTAATTCATAGAATAAACTAGATACAATGTGGTGAGACTTACAAACTACTACATGTTTGATTCCAAATTCCATCTATTATTAGGGAACAATATCCCTTTTAATAAGATGTAAATTTCCTATAAATTCATGTTCATAAGTGTGTATATTCATTTTATGCATATGGTTTTGAATTAAAATATTGAACACACATATTTAGTTATACTTTGATATCACTTTTAATATCCTACTACATGCACCAAGAATGTATATGGGAGATTAATAATTGACCTTAGGTATAAAATGAATTCACTTAGATGTGTGTCTTTGAGGATGAGAATTATTTTGTGCATAACACTATGAATAAGTTTAAAATCTTTATGTTATGAGTGAGAATAAGATTTAAGTAAAATGAGAGACTCATTTTCATAGCAAGAAACAACTAGATATTTTAATTTAGTTATCTAAAATTATAAGCCCAAAAAACAAAAGGAGAAACTTTTTTTAAAGCCTTGCAATAGGATAATGGATGATGCATATGTGATAGAGTCTAGTGATAGTGATGAGGACTTAGCTTTTAAGGTCTTCTTTGAACCTGAGTGAGACACATATCCACTTGAATCTAACATCACATAACAAATTAAATATGAAAAGATATGAAATATAAATATTCAATAACAATAGGGGAAGATAACTCTACCACTATCAGTGCCAAATGGATCTACAAAAATCTATCTATATCCATTAAAAAATTATTGAAAATATTGGGATAGATTCTAAATCTAAGCTTACAACTCTAACAACCTAATAGACATATAATGAGGTGTCAAATGCATTGAAAATTTTATGAGATTATTAGGACATATTCCCAACAAAATTTTCAAAATTAAAGGGTGTAGTTACTTCATTGGGAGAAACACACATTAGAGATAAGAGAGTGTAAAAAGCCTTAAAGAATATTTTATATAGGATAAATCCCAACATGAAGTTGAAATTAAAATTTGAACTAGATTGGGTGCAATATGCATGCATTAAATATCTAATAGAAAAGGTAGACTAGGTTATCCTAATGGTGGTTCAACCTAAGAATTTTGATGAAATTAAAGTGTGTGGCGATTACCATGAACTAAATGACTCCTATATCAATTAACCATTCCCAATTTCATTCATATATTAAGTCTTACATTTAGTCACAAGACATTAATTATATTATTTTATGTATAGGTTTAGTGGTTATCTCTAGATTCCAATCATAGCAGAGGATTAGGATAAAACAAAATTGACAATAGAATAGGGATCATTTTCATATAAAATAATGTTGTTTGGATTTAAGAATTCTCTATAAATTTTCTCTATGGTTGTGGTCACTAATTTTAAATATTTCATCCATGATTTTCTTAAATTCTGCCTAGATGACTGGGTTTTCATTTCCTTATTCAAGGAGTACTTGTCTAATCCATGAATTATGATGGAATGGTGTCGATCTCTAAACATTTCAATAAAACAAAATAAGTGTTAATTTTCACATTTTTAGTGCTTTTTTGGGCATATAGTATGTAGTGATGGAATTTTGGTGGACCAAGTCAAAATATCAATAAATGTGGGCATGCCACCTTCTACAAATTTGATAGAGGTGAAATATTTTCTAGGGAATATAGGCTACTAAAAAAATTTATAAAAGGATATGAAAATATATTTTTCCCTAAGGAGAATATTGCACAAAGATATTAGGTTTTAGTGTACCAATGAGTGCTAATCATTATTTGTAGTCTCAAGTAGAGACTAGTAATAGTTATTTTGGTCTTCCCCAACTAGAAAAAAAAAATCACATTCATGTGGATGCTTTAATAACTATGGTAGGATTTGTTCTCACACAATTAGTACATGGAGGATTGTATTATCCCATTCAATTCACAATTCATAATATCTTCTCCATAGAGAATAATTGTATGAATGTATAAATGGAAGCTCTAGCAATAGTGTTTTCACTATAAAATTTTAGGCACTACCTTATAATAATGCCATTTTAATTCTTCATTGATCACCAGGATCTATGATACCTTGTAAATAAGCCCATGTTGGGAGGTAGGATATCTTAGGGGTTGATATTATTTCAATAATTATACTTTAGATTAAATGTGAAGCTTGGAATGAATAATTTAACACTAGACCACTTAAGCTAGATATGCATTGGAAAAGAACTAGATGAGCTTAAATATGAATCACCATAAGTGAATATTCTTTGAGTCTCTATGATTCTTGAAGATATAAAAACATAAAAAAATTCCTAGAGAAAGGAATATTTCCTATGTAATATATATATATATATATATATATATATATATATATATATATATATATATATATATATATATATGGATTAAATATGTTGATCACATGAGATATTCCCTTCAACATTATCAATGGATTTTTGTATAAATTGGATAAGAATGGAGTACTACATAGATTAGTTTTGGAACATGAATGACCTAAAATTTTTTAATAAGCATATCAAAGAATCATAGATGGACATTTCATAGGAAAAATCCAATTTGAAAAATATTTTACAAAGTGTATATGGTGGCCTACCCTATTTCAAAATACACATCAGGTATATAAACACTATGATGTCTCTCATAGAATGGGAAAATTAAATTAGAGATATGACATTCCACTAAATCCTATGCTAATTGAAAAACCATTCAAACAATGTGCATTGATTTTTTAACACCAATAAATTCACCTATCAAATTTAATTTTGCATGATATATAATCATTGCAATGATTATTTTACTAAATGGGCTGAATATGTTGTGACACCAAACTATAGTTTTAAGGATGTTGCTAAGTTTATCTATGAAAATATAATAACTAAATTTGGGCATCTGATCAAGTTGTTTAGTGACAAAGGAACACATTTCCTCAATAATACTATAAAGACTCACATTGAGGATTTTATTATCTTGCACCATAAAAACACAACATATCACCCACAAGAAAATGGACAAGTGGAAGCATCAAATAAAGTCCTTAGAAATATTCTCATGAAGATATGAAATATCCAAAGATATGATTGGGAGGATGAGATTATTGTGATTTTATGGGTGTATAGTAAAAATATATATGTTTGATAGGTTTCACCCCATTTCATTTGTTTTATGGATTTGAATTAGTCTTTCCCATGGAATACATGGTCCCTAATTTATGAATTACAATGATTATGAAACTCAAAGATCAATAATCTATATAGGAAATACCAATGTATCTAACATAATGAAAGAAGCAAAAAATGTATCAAAATAGACATAAGAGGTCAATAAGTAAAGTAAAAAATCATGGCATGATCAGAATCCATGGACCAAATTTTTTTTAACTAGAACATGTAGTGTTATTATATGATAGTATATTTAAGGTGTTTCTAGGCGAGTTTCATATTAGATGTAAAAGTACCCTAAATTATTCATGAACTATCATAGTAATGAAATATTATTCTGAAGGATATATAGGGAACCATTCTTCTTGGGTAGGTAAGATAGACACAATATTAAGCCTTACTTCAAGTAATCTCTATTTGATATCAAAGAAATATCAAGAGTGGGTACTAAATAACACCATTTAGTTTAAGGTTTTTATTTAATTCACTTGCTTATTATTTTGTTTTTAGGTTTATAGTATAGTAGTAGAGTGTGATATCTATATATAAAGATAGAGAAACCAAAATACAAAGTAACAGTTATATAATGTAACAAAGTGAGTAAGTCAACATAAAAGTAATGCATCATACAATTATACATGAGGTAATGTCACAAACTAAAATTGGGAATGTGGTGATGGTGTACAAAGTAAATGGAAAGGACAAATATTTATTATTCAAAAGTTATTAATTATGACACACTTGAAATATTAAACCTTTTCCAAAATAAAATCAAGGGTTAGATTCGATTGATAATCGATAAAGTAAATTTGACTAGGGAAAATATATTACATCACATTAGACTCTCATCAAGTAAAATAATGCATATGGATAGTGTAACAATAATGTCACATAATCTAATGATCAATTGCATTAAATTTTAAAGGTATAATAGTGTGAAAAAAACTCACCACATTCAAAGTAGGGTGTTAGGTAGAATCACATGAGAAAAGGCTATATATACAAGGGCATGAATAACATTATGTCATTACATACCTTTGTAAAAAATATCCCTCTTTCTTTTAATCTTAATTAATTTTATTGAACATAAAGTGTTTATTTTTCATAATTCCATATGAAACTAATGCTCTTCAACTATTAGACCATATGCCATGGATAGATCTCAACCTCTCATTATATTCATAGATACACAAAAAAAGGATATGGGCATTCATATTTCCCTAAGGAAAACTAGATATCACAATCACAATATTTTTGAATTTATAGATGTTGTGGAAGCCAATATATTCATCCTTGATCAACCAAAATAAGCACAACCATATGCCTTAATGATTCAACATTTATGAGGTTATGACAGAGTGATTTATCAAGTTACCAAACTTTAGGTAGCTAGATGAAATCATGTTCACTCTTCTTAGTAGATACAGTTATGGTGCTATATATTTATCACAAGATGTGAAAATATTAATAAATCCAACTAAATGGGTGCAAATATAGGGTTACCTAAGATAGGTAAATATTTATCTCCTTACAAGACAAAGGTAGTACTAAAGGGTCTAGGGGAATTCCATTAAGTTTTTACATGATGCTTTAATGTGAATCATGATCTAATGAATCATAAAATATTTTTTTTAAACCACTAAAAATGCCAATCAAGCCACCAAATGAGTCATCAAAATCACCTACCTCATGTTAAGGATCAACGAGTGTTTTAATTCACTAGAATTTTTGAGTTTCAAAACTCATTAAATATATAGAAAAGGTTTTCAATGGGACATCTCACACCTTTTAATACTAATTTTTAGTACTTATTTTCCTCACATAATGGAATTCAATTGAGGGACCATTCAATTTTGACATAGAGTTATATCTTGTGA
>JARHVA010004020.1:1460000-1562500 GCA_037957365.1 Torreya grandis
CACTTATTATAAATCCCTAAATGTCTTTATCTCTTTGATTATGTGATTTATAACTAATTAAAACCTAAGATCAAGGATTCATGCTCCATAAGTTTGTTTGAGAAAGGGATAACAACCTATAGGAAAATAAATGTCATTTCCCCTATCGGTCAATCAATAGGGTCCCAACACCAAAACCTTATTTGGAATATGACCCATTAAAGTACATAGACCAGAAGCCCAATGACTAAGAATTCTCATCATCTTTGTCTTTTTCTCATATTTTAGATAGAGTATAGATGCCTATGTAATAGGATACTATGTTTATCTTCTCATTGACTACATTATATTCCATGATCATATGTTTCATTATATGTTTATCAATATGAAATTAATTGGCCACACCTCTCCAAGGTAGCCCAATATGGGAAAAGTTTGTTTCCATGTATCCATTTAGGGTTTTGGACCAATTTATACTAAGAATCATCCTATAATCTTATATTATCTTTGCCACTTGAATTATGTCTATAAATATTTTGAATTTAAATTTAGATTATAGTTCCACATGGATGCTTAGGATCACACCTACCACTTTGACATTAGACTTGTCTAGTTGAACCACTATCTTTTATAATTTAATAGGTATTAATATTAACCTTTGAAAAATTCTAGTAGGTATTAAATTATTTAAGGCTCTTAAGTTTTCTATATAGTTATGTAATTTTTTCCCAAACAATATGACTATAAGGAGGAAAGGATACATCTATACCTTATTCTTACGTATGACAAATTTAGTGTGCATAGTCTTAGGATTGGGCTTAGTTGACTCATTCGTTATGAACTTTAGGAGGAGGTCTCTTTGCTTAGTGATCTGGGAAATATTTTTCAATGTGATATTTGTCTTGATCTTATTCATGTATTCTCCTATGCTATACCATTATTAATAGGAGTGAGATGGATCTCTTCAAGGAGCTTGGGGTTATTAGATTTTAGAGGTGGAGAATCATTTCTTGCTCTCAGATTAGGAGGGGTTAAACCATTTATAGGAGGAATGGATGTATTAAGGGGTTGTCTTTGTGTCTAAATCCTAATTGCATATTTTTTTCTTTGATACTGCTAGAAAACATGTATCTCATTGGTGGCCTCTTTTGGTTCATTGTCCTCTTGGATAAGGAACTCCAAGGTTTCTAATACCATAGTAACACTAAGGGATCTTAAAGAGTTAGGGATATCAAAACTATTGGTGGAATTAGGGTGGATTGTAACCACCTCATATTCTTTTAATTCTCTTTATAAGATGTCAAATTCTCTACATAACTCAATATAGTCTAGTTCCCCATGATGGGATGTGTTATGCACATGGCACCAGTTTTGTAGTTCTAACTCACAGATGTTAATCTTTGATAGTCTTTTTTGTGAGTAATATAGTTATCCATTGGGATGTATATGTGGGTGGTCACATCTCTAGTAGGTGAAATTCCTATTGGAATTATCCCCACCATTGTTTATAACCTACCTATAGAGGCCTAAGAAGTCATTATTGAGATTTTGTACCATAGGTTATATCAAATATAACTCATTATTAGTGGATTATTTGGGTATGATTTGGATGTTGTTAATGGTATGGATTAGTTATTGAATATTAAATTGAGGTACTAATTCATTATTGACAAGGCTAAGGAAGCCCAAATGTTGAGTAGGTGTAGTGTGTCTAAATGGAAGTTGGTTTGATATGGTAATAGGTTATGCCATTGACACATTCTAGTTAGTAATAAAGATAGGGATCAATGTAGGAATATTAGGAAATATATTTGGTATGGTTTTCACCATTTTTTTTTGAGGTTTTATCTATTTATTTACTTTTATGGCCTCGATATAGGCTAGTGGAAAATCCATAATAAGGGGATCTCTATGTAAGAACATTGTAGTCCAGTGATTTAGAGAATTCTTGTATATTTATAGAACTAGCTAGGCATAAATATTGTATAACATGATGCCCAATTTATACATTTTTAAAAACCTATCATTGAATGACCTAATGGGATCATTAATTCTCTCTTATTACTAGAAACCTGTTGATATAGGATGTTGGGGTCAATGACTTATTGAATTTAAGCTAAGAAGATGTTGTTGAACTCTTCCAATCTTATGGTGGTATTTTTAGGTAGGTTAAAAAACTAATCTTAAGCTAACATCAATATGAAATGAAATATATTACAATCCATATCTTCATGATTAATGTTTATCAGTCTAAGGATTATCTTATACAATGTCACAAGTTCCTCAGTAATACATCCTCCATTGGGTGTGAGTCATGGGAGGTATATTTATGGGTTCCTAAGAAATTCATGAATGTATCCATGAATATTAATATTAAACCTATATTACCACAACATGGGTGTATCCATATGGATGGGATAATTTGGGGTGGTCTAGGTGGATGAACTAGATTGGTCAACCAATGGTATTGGTCTCCCTCTACTAGACCTAGTCCTTCTATTAAATAGCATGGGTGAGATTAATAAATATCTAGGACCAAACCTATAAATGGTGATGTGTAGGGGATTCCAATTTATTTTTGTATTAAAAATTATATTAAGGAGTTTTTTCAAAGGGGGTACCCTCCTTCTAGTGCTATCTATTATTCATCCTAAGACTTCATTGTCCCAAATATATGTATTGAGATAACCAAACTAATCAAGCTTAGGATAGAAATGTGGAGTTTTCATCTTCTCATTTTACTATTTTTGATTAAAAAAATTAGGTCATGAGTTATAGGTATTGGGATCCATGAAATATTTTACTTGACATATATCTATAGAAGATGTAGTACTACCACCAAAGATTTAATTCATGTTACCCCATTAACATAAATACTCTTCAAACTACTCTTTCCAATTCAAAGGGGTAATCCTTGAGAAATTTCAATTCAAAATTTATAAAAGAGGGGAAGAAATGTAGGAAATAAATAAAAATCAAAAGAGATAGAAGGGTAAGGTATAAAAGGAAGAATTTTGAGAAAGATGGAGGACATTAATATTTGAGGCTTGAATATGTACCTAGGTACAATGCTACTATTATATGCCTAGTTCAAAATAAGGAAGCAAGTTAAATAAAATAATATATGTTTAATTTCAATAACTCTTCTTTGGAATAAACACCTACTAAATTATGTATAGTCACACACAGAGTCATAAGGATCTAAATAAAATTGAAAGATTAAATAAACTAATTATAATAGCATATTGATCATCCTAACTATTATATAAATTATATAAAGGAATTTATTCAAGATCCTATCATCAAAATCATACATTACACCACAAAAAATTGGAAGTAATTCATGAAAGTGAAATAAATTAAGATGGAAACAAATCTATGCATTAATATTTTAGTGTTCTTTTACAAAATTATTGAACTTCACAAATATTACATGGTAGCATTTATAACACCTTAGATGGGGTATGTCTATAAATAGCATGGGATTCCACTCTTGGCCATCATGGACCATAATAATTACAAAACCCAATCATTCTCACATTATTCCTAGAAGATATAAAGAAGAGGAAAGAGGACACCAGATACTAACAACACACCCAATTGGTACCATAAGAATATTTATGTTGATCTTAGTGGGGGACCACTTCCCAATTTCTTAGGGATGTCTTATTTAGCTATCAACACTTTTACTACTAATTTTTACTCTTTATTTAGATTTGGAAAATTGATAAGTGGATCTCAAAAGATCACATTACTTGATTTAATATCATGCCATGAATTTTGATAGGAATTCCGTGATAATTTCACCTCATTGACATGGATAATGCTCATGGTTTATTATATGGTAAGATCTATGTATCCTTGGCTCCATTCTTATTATTTTGTTTCACCTTTCTCTTCATTAGTTCCTTGAAGTGGATGAGGTGGACCCTAATTGTTTTGAGTAAGGTATCATCTAGGTGGAAGATAATTATGATGTTTAACTATTTTAAGTATGCAAGTATTTGGGATTTAATCTTATCTAAGTGAATAATTGTGTCCTAGAGGTCCCTAAGCCAATCTTCAAGTGAATTCCTCATGCTTCTAGAAAATATATGATACACATCATTTTGAGATATAGGAACATTACCTTATTTATCACCACTAACACATTATTACACTTATTTCCCACTCTTCTAATCATATCCACATATTTTTACAATATTTTGAAAAGCACATTACTATTTAAAATAATTTCAATCACCTTCTTGAGGGTTGTAAACAAATGAACCATAACATTACTCTTCAACCTTGATAATTAGTGAAATCAGGAATGATCTCATCACCTATGACTTTAGGGTCCTGATTTGGTCCCCAATATCCTCCATTAAATTTTCTATGAGCTCAATTTTAGCCTTGATCATAGAGACCAAGTCCTCTAAAATATTTTGTTTTCCTAAAAAAATCCTCTTCTTTGTGAGAGAGAATAGGTCCTACTATGTCATTCATATGTTAGGATCCTTGTCCTATGTGAAGTTTTATGTTATAACCCTTTTAATTAATCCTAAGTCCTGATAAAATTGTGTATGTATATTAGGGTCTCCTTGGTAGTCTATTTATGGTAAATTTTCATCAGAAGTTCCAATGGGACCCAACCATATCTACCCAACCATAGTGCCCTAGGTATTAGAAGGTGAGGAAGTAGGGGTGGTGTAAAATAAAGTGGAAGGTGGAGGAATGGGTGGAGAAGGAAGGAGTAAAGGTAAATGGTGAATCAGATTTAAGGGTGGTGGTTGTGGAATGGGAGCAAAGGGAGGATTTTCCAAATAAGGAACATAAGGGAATATGTGAGATCTTAATTAGTCTAGGGTCATGAAGGCTCTGGGATAAATTGTGCCCAAGAGATACATGTTTAAAATGAAGGAGGATATTGGATATTTAAATCAAAATCCTTGAGATCATGGTGTGATTTAAAATGGGGCCCAAGAAATAAATGTAGATGAAATTAAAGGCTACACACATGACCTAGGTGCAAATAAATTTTTTTCTCTTATCAAGATTCTTATTTGGGTCTACCTAGATTGATGTTGGTGAAATTGAAGCTATCATAGGTGGATTCCATGGGATCTATGTGACTCTAAAAGTATTGATAGTGTGTTGGATGTAGGAAAATAGGCACTAGTAGTCATAAGAGCCACTAGAATAGTTTCAACACTAAAGTAAACCACTATTATAGAAGCTACTATTGTAGTTAAGAAAAAATTTATTGTAAGGGTCATTAAGAATACAAGATAAAAAATAATTTGGGATAGACTAGGGGTTGACATAACCTAATAGGATGGGCCAAGATTTAATGATGGTGTTGACCATGTTAGTCAAGTCAAAGAATGTTACAATTGGGTTTTTAGTTGAATAGTAAGAAGTAGAGAACTAAGGATACCAACCATGGATAAATCAAAATAGAAGGAACAAAACTAGTCACTTGTCACCATTAGAGTAAAATAAATCATTATAGGGGTGGGTTGTGATTTAATGGGGAAACTTGGGGGAGTTTTAAAGGGTAGTTAGGAAACATAAGTATTTAGGGAAGGAACTATTGTCTCCTAAATCTTGCCCTATTTGACCAGTATTTGATTCAATGAAATAATGGGAACATCACCAAGGTGTGGGATGTTGGATCCTTAGGATTAACCTCTAGATAAGACCAACTTCCTTCCTAAACTATGTGCACTTGATGTAACATCAACTTATAGGCTTAAAACACTATTAAAAAGATATATCTACAACTAGTATTGAACTTATTATCATGGAAAAGGATAGAGATAAATTGAATTTACAATGTGGTGATTCACCAAGTCTAGATAAATCAACTTTCTAAAATAAAATAAGAAATTTTTATAAGTGATGGTAAATCACACAACTTTCACATAATCTATAACTTTCTCAACCTTTACATAAGTATTTTTCATGAAGGCAGGAAACCTACATAGCATACAACCTATAAAATAGAGTGTAAGGATGATTGGACAACATCAAAAGGTAATAAAAAATCCAAAAGTGAAGATAAACAACTCAAAATCACATAATATTTAGGAAAGTTAACAATATGAAAGAGGAAAACATCAATTATTTATTGAATTTAAGGCATAAATCTAGTGTTACAATCTCAAATGAGTAAAATTATTTTATAGAGGGATCCTAAAAAATTCCTTTTTCAATTACACACACACACACACACACACACACACACACACACACACACACACACACACACACACACACACACACACATTATGTGTGTGTGTATTACAAACAAGTGGGAGAAGAAAACAAAATTAACCTCCCACTATTAAATTCATTATTTTTTCATGTGTAGGAGAAAATACCATTTTAGGCATAGTATGGGATAAAAACCCTATTATTACTCCATTTGTCTCATTGATAAGGATTTTCATGATGGATTTGGTCAAATATTTCCCCATGCTTCTATATTCTTGGAGTATTCTTGGTATATTTATATTAAAGAGACTTAAACTCACCACTTCCTCTTGGGTATGCATGTAAAGAGAGGGTAGTTTATATTTGACTTTTTCCCATGGTTTAATGAGACCTTATTGAGTCTCTTACATGAAAATAGCCACAAATTCAACATTATAGGCCTCAAGCTAACATAAGTCACTTCAATTTGAGCCTTGCACATCTTTTCAATAAATTTTAACCACTTGAGGAGGTTGAAATTTATAAAGATGAAAATTTACAATGTTTAATATGTTTGAAACCCACATAAAACATCTCATCACAAGTAACCTAGTAAGAACTTTGTTTGCCCAATACACAATCCTACAACTCATTCCTTTTATCTCATATTTATTCATAGACCTATTAGACCTCATGAGACCTTTAAATATTCTTTAAGGTTTTTATCCTTGAGTCTTAGATTTTATAAAATTGTGAAGACCTTATAATTCATACATGTAGACTTGTATGAAGGTTTAAACCATGTAAACTTGTGATTTATCACCTTAGTAAGAATGCAACAATAATAGAAACATAAAACTTATAAAAATATACCTATAAAATAATTTTGTAGGCCTATAATTATATTGAAAAATGTTAAAGCTTCATGTTTTAGATTTGGACTTCAACTTTTAGACCTTGTAGACTTGTAGATGATTTTTGTAAAGGTATTCTCACTTTATAACACTTGAAACCCTAATTTTCCTCTTATAAGGTCATGTTTGGAATCTTAACTAACTTTATCTACCTATTATATACCTCATAGTTATATTGAAATCATGGCACCCTTGAAACAACTTAAAATGTGATAAAAATATTTGGAAACTTGAAACACACTTGTAAAATAGGCCTACAACTTAGGTTGTGTCCTGTAGTCACATTTTGGCTTGTGAAAACTAGATTTGAGTCTTAAAACTTGTAAAAACATGTTGGAAACATGTTTAAAAACCTAAATACCTATTTTTTATTCTTGACTCATGTTTGGGATGGTGAAAACTTATGATATTTGCCTACAATGGTCATTTAGATGTTAGCAAGGTTCTCAAAGATCTTGAAACCTTTTAAATCCTCAATGGCAGACCTATATGCTAGGTCTCTGGGCTCTAGAAACCTTATTCTAACATATTGATTCTTTATGAAGCCTTGGAACATATTGTTTATCATCTTATGTCATCTATAAGAGACTTTTTAATAGTAAAATATCATTGTATACCTTCTCTTTGTTATTGATTAGTCATTACAACATCAATAACCCATTGAAAGAATTGTTGCAGACTTCAAGATAGGTATGGATAGGGTAAAAACCCTTGTTTATACATATTACAATACCATGTGAACCATGGAAAAATGACAACTAACCTTGGAACTTGGCTATAATTTTTTGAAAGGTTTGTTACAATCTTGTTTGAATACTTAGAACCATAGAAACCATCTTTCTTGTATAAATCTACATGTAAACCACTTTTAGACAGTTAGACACCATAAAACCTTGGTCTAGTCCTTCACCCTTGTATGTAAATCTTTGAAATAGTTATAGGCTTTGATTTTAGGTTTTAAGGTCATTTTAAACTAAGTTTCCTGTAATCTTATTATACCTATAACCTTATTTAAGGAGCTCTTTCTTGGTCTAAGACTTGTTAGACATGTAACCTTCTTTAAGGAGATATTTCTTAGTCTAAGTGTTGTTAGACCTATAACATTACTTAAGGAGTTATTTATTAACCTTATACTTGTAAATTTATTGAAAATAAGTTTAAATAACTTTATCTTATTACCAAGGAACTTTGAAAACTATTATAGGCATGTAGGTGTGTTTTAGAATTTATATCAAATTAAATCCTTGAAAATGACATTTCATGAGCTCAAAAACCTCTAAATCCTTATTAAAATACCTCATAGAACCATGAATCATTGTCTCTATACCTTAATATATTTTGAAAAGGTTTATAATTGTCAATAAAAATGGGATTTGTATAACTCTTCATGTAAAATAATGTTACAATCTTGTAGGAGGCTCTTGATATCTTTAAAACTCATGAGCTTTGTCTCAAAAAAATTGAACCTTTTAGTCTTAATTACACACATGTAGATACTCTTTCCCATGATTTAACTTTCATGGTCTTCTTACATAACTATTTATGCTTCTTATAAACTTTAAAAACTTGAGTGTTGCTTGCAACATCACCACAAACTCAAATGGCTCTTGATAACATGCAAAAATAGGCATAAAATGTTTCCTTTTTGGTTTATGCTTTAAAAAAAGTTTTGTAAACTCATTTTGATGATGTTAGAATTTTTTTGGATACCATAGAATAGGGTCACAAAAAAATTCTCTTTTCAATGCTTATTAGCATAGTTCAATGCAATTTTCATAATTTTAAGTTAATATCTATTTTGATTTATGCTTATCTAAGTCTCTTTATGTCATGATTCATAAGGTTAAAGTGGTTTTAAAGGTTTAAGGTGACTTATAAAGATGTATTTATTACTTAAAATTAATATCATACCCCTTATAGTTTGTACATGTACCTAAATAAGTCTCATGTTTTACTAAAGGTCAACAAATCACTTTTAACTTCTTCTACAAGTCAATAACATGTGTAAAATGGTCAAAAAGTCACTTTAAATTTCCAAAAGGTGAAAAATACATATAAATTTGAATTAATATTACTTATGAATAATTATATAACATGAATCTCTCAGGCATTTTATGACAAGTCAATTTCAAACATTGAAAAGTTGTTATAAGTGATTTTTCAACACTTAATTGAGGCTTAATATCCACTTGTACAAACCAAAAAGATTCAATTTTCTAGTAAAAGTAGTTTAAGAGTGTAAATTAATCTCCCTAAGGATAAATATAGGATTTTAATGCATGTATAGGTTCATAAAATGCAAAAAACACTCCTCTTCCATCACTCCCTTGTCAAGCTCACAAATACAATTTTCATGTGCTCATTTTGTACAGTCAAGTGAGAGTTGTGACCTAATTTTTTTACCATAATATGGGGTACTAATTTAATTAAAATATATTTCCATATTAATTATATTTGTGTCCCCTCCTTTATTAATAATAATTAAAAGGGTATCATACTCTAAAACTACCTACAAACCCCATAGGCTCATTTTTCTCCTTGAAATGATAGTTTCATACTAGTTGAATACATGAGATAAATTGAATAGGATATAGGGGACAGATTTATAAATATCCCATAATTTTACAAGCCCTATTTATCATGTGTGGTCTCATTTGGATAAGAAATCTCTATTTATACATAGTTTACAAGTTTGATGTCATGGTCTTTTGAGTGTTTTAAAGTTTTCAACAATTGAAGGAATGTGTTTGAAGGTTTAATATAACACTTTCACTCTCTTAAATTCAATATAATTTCTCTTAATTTTTTAATTTCTCACTCTAACACTACATTATCCAAACATGTAATGGTCTTATTTGCTTTAGATTGTACATATCACTCCAAGCACAAAGGTGAATTAAAGGTTTGAATGTTGTATTGTTAGTATGGTGTGAGGGTCATTACCTCATTTAATAGGTCATGAAAACATGTAGTTTAAATTGTTTCCAATTATAATTCCATTCTTTAAATTTGGATTAATGAAACCTAAGCCTTAAGGCATTAACAAGCCTACAATCAAACTAAAAGGGAAAAGAGATTAATTATGTAGGGTGATGGAAAATTTAGAGTTCATAAATTCATAATTGATATATTTAAGTGATAATTTTAATTTAATTGTCACTATAAAAAGATCAAATTAGTCTCAATAAAGGGCCAAGTATGGAACCTAACAGTATAAGGCTACCTTCAAGCTTATTAGTAGTCATCAAGATGAGACCTTGTGTCTAATAAAAATGTAAATGGATGGGGAGTATTTTGAGCTTAAATAAAGGGTTATGGCATACATGAAAAATAAATATAACAAGTTGGAAACATTATCATCACCAACTTACTATATTTCTAATCAAAATTACTATGTTTCTAGGGTTACATAGGGGTGAACAAAATGATGACAAATGTGGCCTTGGTAGTATGTTTTGAAGAGAAAACCTCATTAATATGGTATGATTCACCATATTTTTGTTATAAGAACTATAATAGTTCAATATACATTTCCAAGGAGGATAAAATGAAGGAAAAGCAAATCTACAAGTTTGCAGACTTGTAGGTCCCTTTTCCACTTGAAATGCAACAACTCTTGCTTAAACAAATGAAGTCCAAAAGTTAAGAGATATTTTGGACATGTGTATAGATAATTTGAATCCATGTATATGTCATTAATAATATAATATATTCCAACTAATATTCATTCTTCAACCCTAGAAGCTATAAAGACCTTAATAACATCTATAGGCCTATATAGGAGTATGAGAGAGGATTGACTACAATCTCATGCTTTGAAGTTGAAGTTTAGATGGATAAACCAAGATTATGAAAGAATTGAGACTAAATAAGTTTCTAAAAATACTATATATTTATATAAATATTTAATATACTCTTAACTTGTAGACTTAAAATCTCATAAACCTACAATTAGGCATGTATAAGTGCATGAAAAGGAGATGCAAGGTTTTACATGAAAACTAAGCTTGGGATGAATATAAGTGTGAATTGAGGAATTTAAGATATTTAAATATCTATATTTAAATATATTTAAGGGCTCTAATCTTTAATAAATTTGAGACTACGTCAAGATTTTCCAATATTACCTATAGGTTTAAAAGAGATTTTTAGGCATGCTCATAGATATTTGATGATTAGTGCATATTTTGAGTTTTAGATAAGATTTTTTGGCTATTAAAATCCCTAATAATTTATATATAACCTTTAAAAATACTCAAATAATATTTGAACTCAAAAGAGCTAGTGATAAAAGGGGGAAACACAATCCTAGGGTCAATTGCACTAGTATGCTTATAAACCCTAGGCATGATCCAAGAGAGGTTTTAAGAGGTATAATGAATCAATATTGTAATAAAATAATTATAAAAACTTAATATGAATGTTTTATAGATCCCTAAGGTGTTTGAAATCAAAACTAAACTCCAAAATGCCAATTTAAACTCATATTCTCTCTCTACTTCACCAAACATAGTCTTATCATCTTGAGAAACAATTTTCTATGATTAGAACAATGTGGAAAATCTACATGGGAGCCAAATATATTATATTATGTTAGGATACCTTTTATAATTTTATTTTTTATATTTTTTTCATTGGTTAAATCTTTTTACTTTATGAATCATCATTAAGATGATAAGTGTGTTTTTAGTTGCCTAGAGGACCAATTTTGACCAATTGAGATAAATTGAATACCTAAGAACATGAAATAAAATGTATGGCCCTTGAAAACACCTTAACCTCATTTATCACTCCCTCACCATGGTACTTTATTGTGCTTACAACTATATAACTTCATTAAATGTTATGTTTTTATGAGTGAGATCAAAATAAGGTTTTTGACCTCTTGAGTGGATGTAAATCATTAGATAGGATGGTTTGAGGTGTGTTATATCTCATAAATCAAAATAATATATGAACTTCATCTTGTAAGTAAACCTACATGTCTAATTTTTGAAGATATTGTGAAAATCACCTATGGAAGGCTAGGTTTTTTGACCATTTCATGGTTTACCTATCTACAAAAGGTATAAAAATACAAAATTTGGCATGGATCATGGTCATGGATGGGTAAAATTAATCAAACACTTATTTTTAATTTCAAATTATTGGGAGATCATTAGAGCCAAAACTTAGTTTCTAGGCCTAGAAAGCTAATGGAGACCTAATTAGAGAAAGACAATAGGTGAAAAAGTACACCTCCACTCAGAGTTGGTTCATGAAATTTGACATAAAGATCTTAAGTCATACTGGGTAATAAAAAATACCATTATTTTTCTAATACTATCTATACATTTTCCTACATAAGGATATTTTCATGTTTTTAGGGCTATAAGGAATTAGGAGAAAATGTAAGCTTAAGGTGCAAAATGAGGTCTTGGTGAGTGTCTAATGCATTCAGATGGATTTATTTAGGTATTATATGACTAATATATACCATACATAAATATATTTCATTGATAAAATTTTAATCAAGAATTGACACTTATAAGAAAGGAGAGGCATAATAAGGCCAATTTGGCTTCAAGACACCTAAGAGAGATGATTATCATTGTAATGTCAGTATGAGAAGCTCCTAAGAAAGTGAAAGCTATCAAATATTAGATAAATAATGTAACTCAACATGAGTTGATGATCAATTATGTCACTTGTCACCTCACAAACCAAGAGAAGGGTAGTTTTAAAGAGGAAGCCAAGGTGTCAAGCAACTAGATGAAAATATTATGCCACTTGGAATAAGATGCATCTTCAAGGGAGAAACACTTGTATTTAGAGACCTAAATAACTATTTATAACTCCTTTCTTTATTTTAAATCTTACTTGACACATGTCATGGATCACTTTTACATCCCTCTCTCTCTCTCTTCTAGTCTCATTTCTCTATAAATTTAACCTTGATGGGCTTTGTATGGATCCTTTTGATGAGTATGGTGAAGCTATACTCAAATGAACACTTGTATTATGCCTTTAAATCATGAATGAAGATGATTCTTACCTGCTCACATGCTTTCAACTAGTGTACTAGTGTGATGGTTGATGAATGTTAGTTGTAGTCATTATACTCTCTCACATTTATCTTTTCCTACCTTTTTCAAATGGATTATTTTCTTACAGTCACATGGTGAGTTTTTTGTATTTTTGCATATCTTGAAATTGTATTTTCAGTCACTAGTACTTTTTTTAGACCTCTTGACAAACCCTCTCATTCAATGCATTCTCAAATACCTCAATTTTTAAATATTCATGCTTAAAAATCCTTGTTTTGAGAAGTATGATTAGATTTAGTTCTAATTCAGATTCTTATGTGTATGATAGTCAAGTGGAGGGTGTTGTTCTAGTGTATCACCTCCTTATATAGGTTTTTTTATTATATTTTTTTCTCCCTTTTCCTTGTCAATCAAGTAAGTAGTATTAGTAGTGAACCTCACTAGTACATCAAGAGAGATAGCTTTTTAACCTAGAACTTTGGTCTACCTAAAGATCACCCATAGCCTAGGACCAATCCCATTTTATAACTCAAGTTGAGAGGGAATAAATCACCCTCTCAAGGGTGAAAATATCTATAACATTATTAGAATACCTAGTGTGACTATATTGATATCAATTGATGGAATTTTTGGTCTTATCATTTAACACATCATTCTTTGGAGGAAACAACTCAAGGACTAATGGAGAATCCAAATGAATCTCAACTAGTATAGGTATTCCAAGTGATTCAAAATCATAAAATTGGTATGTATAATCATTCATATAATTAATATATTTATTATGTACCTTCATATCAGTCTTGTCAATATAATACTGTTCATGGTTTCTGCTCAATTATCCCTTAAAAAATTTCTTATCAATTTTACCAATAGCCTACCTATCTATCTAATCAAACCTTATCAAACCTATGATTCTCCTTATCCACTCTTACTCACCTTTAATCAAGATATACTATACCTTGTAAATTGGATGATAAGGAATGATAGATAAGTAGAACATGATGTATCTTCTCCTACTTATCATATTCAAGAAGTGAAAAAGCTATTGCAAGGCTTTTAGATTGTTTGGTCAAGTGTTGATAAGGAAGGTTACCCAATCAATGAGAAAGTAGAGGTTAAGAAGCTATTTCAATTATTGGAAGAAATCTAATGATATGGGAACATGTGAAAGTTAATTCAAATTAGTCTTATATACCTCCTCCTATCCCAAGTCAACCTAATTTTGCTACAAATATCCTCCAAATTGTAATACAAAATCAAAATACACTCAATGAACCTATTAATGATTCAAATGGCTCTATAATCCCAAGTTAGAAAAAAATTATTCCTCAATATAAACCTATGTTTGCCCTAACTCCATCCACTCTTCCCCAAAATCCCAAGACTAGTCCACCTTGGATACCTTCTTGGACCATGAATCCTAATTTTGTCATACCTATCCTAGAGAGCGAATATTCTCCTATACCCATCCAAACTCAAGAGATAAAATAGGTTTTAAAAGCTACACCAAAAGTTCTTCTAATTTGGAAGGAGGTTCTTCATATTAAATCTTAAGATAAAGAGAGAGGAAGATTTTTGTAAGTCAAGCCAAGAGAGCTTACAAGCCTTTCAAGTCCATCTACTATTCATGTTTTAGCTATTCAAAAAGCATATAATCATCCTAATTATCTTAAAATACCAAGTTATAAGTATATTTTAGTAGTTTTAAAGTAATCTAATTAGGTTTCTTTCCCTCACACCCTCTTCTATTTTGAAGGAGAATCAATTACACTGAGGGAAGAAGATGGACATCCAATTGAGAAAGAGAACTTATCAATAAAACATGATGATGTGATTGTCTTGGAGAGGCAAGATGTTTTAGTTATAGGAAAAATTAAAAATTATGTTATAGAGAGTGATCCTAGTGATCATGAAGAAGAGATAATCATTAACACTCCCCTTAGTGGAGAAGAACATAAATAATCTTTCAAGGATGAGCATGAACCTATACCTTTCAACCAATAGTTTGACATCCCTCTAGAGGTCACAAATGATCAAGTGTATTAGCTTGATTGGTATGGATTCAAGGTTGAGGAATAACAAGACAAGTTAGGTCTGATAGAACAAGAAAAACATGAAGTTATTTATTTCAAGTGGATAGATGATCTTATATTATTCATGGATGAGGAGGAAGATAAGTCTAGCCTTGAAGAAGAGAACTTGTAACTTATAATGAGCCTACTCCAGGATGTGAAACATCTAATCAACCTATTTTTATTCAAGATAAAGGTAATCTTAGCATTGAGTTTGATATATTTTTAGTTGATAAAGAAGAATATTACTTTTGGAAGGAATTGGAATGATTCTGATCTAGCATGGATAGTAGACATATATCTCATGAGGAAAATGCTAATGATCTATCCTTGGCCAATGAACATAATCAAGAAATGCATGATAAAATCTTGGAATAAATTAACATGCTTGAATATCACATTGAACCTCATGAGAAAGTTTAATAAGGTTTTTAAGACATGTGGAAATCACACTTAGACATGTTCAATGAGTTTGAATAGCATGTTAAGCTATCACCTCAATAAACATAAGAAGAGGTTGTTAATGACATATCAATCTATGATGAGTATGACATTATTCAAAATAAACAAGAGAAAAATATGCCAACTAATCAAGAATAAAGTGATATTAAGGATTTTCTTGATGACATGGATGACATTCTCCTTCAAAATGATAGCTCTCCAAGTGAAGGTATTCAAGAGATCAAGAAGGAGTAGCCTACTAATGAAACAAGAGTGGTATTTTTTAATCCAAATCACCTATCTTGGGATTAGTTTGACTTAGTATTTGACCCACACTCAACTCATGGACATGGGAATGAAGCCAAAAGGTCTGATTGCTAGTCATGGAGATCTTGAGATCATGCCAATCATGTTGGTAAGTAAGAAGAATGGCCCATAAAATACTATACTCAAAGGTAAACTTGTTTCATAATATGTCTCATCTCATGAGGCAACTAATTTAAGAATATTTCCATTTGACCTGAGAGGAAGAATGTATACAAGTTAGTTATACATAGTAGTCTTTGTTTTATTTTCCCTAAGTTCCTTTGCACAAGTGTGTGTTGTCTAGTTTATTTTCTTTATGTGTTGCTTGTGTTTTTTGTGTTTTTGGAGGTTAATTTAGTTGTCTTGTCTTGGCCAAGGTTAATCAAGGATAGATTTTTAATGAGAGATGACTCCATTCCTAATGGATGGACTAGGCAACAAGTCTAGTATGCTTAGTAAGTAAGCATCCCTAGGAGACCACCAAATTTGTTAGCTAAAATTTGTCTACCATAGAATAAGATCAAAATATTCTTCCCTTTTCAATTCTTATTAGCATCATTTAATGTAATTTTGATAATTTTAAGGTAATATATAGTTTGATCCTATGCTTGTCTAAGTCACTTTATATCATCCTTCATATGATTCAAGTGGTGTTAAATTTTTAAGGTGATTTGTCAAGACATAATTATTGTGTATAATTCATATCATACCTCTTCTAGTTTGTACATGTACCTAAATAAGTCTCATGTTATATTAAAGGTCAGCAAGTCACTTTTAAACTCTTCTACAAGTCATTAGCATGTGTAAAATGCTCAAGATGTCACTTTAAGAGCCCAAAAAGTGAAAACTACATAGAAAGGTGTCTTAATATGACTTATAAAGAATTAATAACATGAATTTGGTAGGAATTTTATGACAAGTAAATTTTAAATTTTGAATAGTAGTTACAAGTGATTTTCAACACTTAAGAGAGGCTTAATATCCACTTGTATAAACCAAGAATATTCATTTTTTAGATGAAATTAGTTCAAGAGTGTTTCTTCATCTCCCTCAGTCTAAATACATCTTTTTAATGTAGGTAGAGGTGCATAGAATGTAAAAAACTTGTCAGGAATCTAGAACAACAAACATGCTCTGATACCACTTGTCAGGAATCTAGAACAACAAACATGCTCTGATCCCACTTGTCAGGATGCGAAACCGAAAGCATACAATTGATTACCAAACTTCAAGCAACTTAATATGCAGAAATAAACCAGATTCACCAAGTAACTAGAATTCAGAATAACACAGCATATGAGAGACAATACACAACTTGTATTAACACTTTATACAGAAAAGAATACAATAAAGAAGATGCCACTTCTTCTCCACCACCTTACAGAGGTTTCCCACACCTCAAGTGAACAGTAATTCTTCTCCCCAAAGCTCTCCCTCTCACAGGTCCCAACACCCAACTCAAATACAGAGTTGGTGTTCACCTCCCGTGCTCCACGCACACCACAAGTGCTCCACGCACTCCACAAGCACTCCACGTGCTCCACAAGTACTCAAGGTACTTCAAGTAGATCTCCCATGAACCTGCAATAACCTGCACTTCAACAGACCATACTTATGGAAGGAACTCCCTTGCCTTCCTCTCTTGCTCTATCCGAGTACACACCTGTACTCCAAGTAGATCCTGCCTGATACTGCTCCCTGTTGTGTTGCTGTCTGTATGACCTTGCACACCTGCAAATCAAACAACGGTTCTGCTCACCTATGAACCTTGACCTTGCACACACATACACCTGCAGATCAATGATCTTACTTACCATGTAGATCTCCTATATAGGCCATGCAACTGTGACCAAGATCCTACACTCCTGAAGAACCCAGCTGGCTCTCCAATCCAGCACCAACACACCTGGTACTGAGGCACTAGGAGGAATGCACCATTGCTCTACCTCACACATAGAAGGAGCTTATAATTATGCTCTCTTACTCCCTAGCACACTTTTCCAACACAACCATGAGTCTATTATATAGATCTCATCCAAACAATAATTAGACATCTAATTACAATAATTAGATCCGCAGCTCTCAGTCTAAAAATAGATCTCTTCATGCAAACACTTGGTTCGTTAGCTAACTGCCCATAAATAGCTCGCAGTCGAACCACATAGGCGACCGACGTTGGTCCCTGTCTGCCTGGAGGTGATCGACGTCGGCCGATATATGACCGACGTCGGTTGCTTCTCAATGCTATCCTGCCAACGTCGGCTGATCAGACTGACCCCAACTTCTCTTCAACTCAGCAACCTTCAGCAACCTCCTCTCTTGTTTGCATCAGTGAAGCTTTTAGCTCCACAATCCTAACAATCTCCCACTTGGAGATAAACAACTGCACTGTACCTGTACCTGTACTCTGTCTAATCTGTTTCCTGGTTTGTATCCCTCTTCAAGCTCCCACCTGAAGACAACACACCACACAACCTGTGATGTACCACCTGTCATCCGAGTACCCTACCACATCCGAACCTACAACACCTGTAGTGAAGTCCTGACCCTGCATAGCAACACCTGCTGCCGGTCCCTCTCAGAAAACTTGAGAACCCACTTCCCTGAATTGGCTCCTAACTCTGACAGCTCCCACTGCATGGGAATACTCAGGTCTATATCAGACCTCATGTGATTTCAGAAACTGTACCTGTCCAGCCCTTAGTGTGCTCCAGTCATGCATCCTGAACCTCGTCAACACCTGATTCACATCAGCTCCCACTCGAGACAAAATCAACCTGTGATCTCCATGCCTCCCATGTCAAAGAATTCTATTGCTCCAAACTCCTCATGACATGCCGCTGAACTAATCTTACCCTTAGCTCAGTAAAACCCTGTATGTACACCCCTACTAGCTAGCATACTATCCACATACAGCAACAAAATGATGTTGCAATCATCATCCCCCTGGTAAGTCAAACCACAGTAGTTACCTGACACTGACTGAAGCCATGCTTCGTCCTCCACCTGTCAAACCTGGTACCACTGTCCTGCAGCTCCTCAAGACCATATGCCCTGGTCTTCCATCTCACGTATCCGTTCTCTCTATTCTTCTACTAAGGCATCCATTTGTCTCTGTGCTTTCATCCAGCTAGCAAACCTACCAAAAACTCCCGTCTGGTTCTGCATCATAATCCTGCCTAGCTCACACCTGTTTCCTAGATCCTTCCTACTTTACAATCAGCAACAAGTATGAAGAAGAGGAACATGAATTTGAGGGCCTACTTATGCCTTCAGTCCTCCATATGGGTGTTTGAGACTCCTTGACAACATGCTATCCACCCAAAATTCGTTACAGTGACCGACCTCGGTCACTCCACAGTCTGCATCTGATCGACGTCAGTTCTCATGCATTTGTACCTGACTACCAACCTGCCAGCGCTGGTGTCCCTGCTGCCGACGTCGGTCCTCCTGACCGACATCGGTCTTACATACTGTCGACGTCGGTCCCATGACCGACGTCGGTCTTACCCTGCCTGACATCGCCGGCTTCGATCTACACATGACCGACATCGGCACCTGTCTGTTCGATGCCAGTTCCTCCTGACTGACACCGGTACCTGTGTTCACCTGTGAGTGATGACTTTTTACCCGCGAGCTCCTTTGAATCAATCTCCATGTCCAAACTGCCCTGCTCAGATGTATCCAGCCTCATCCACTGAACTCTGTCTGCCATCTCCTCTAAGAACACCAAGGCTTTCTAGTTCTTAAGCCTATCAAATATATCTATCTTCCGCTTAAGAACATGCATCTCCTTCCTGCTCATGTGACCAAGCCTATGAAGCCACGTCTTCGCAATAGAAGAAGAATCAGTAATATAAACAAGTAGATAAAGTATACCTGTTTTCTTACCACCAGCTAATTCAAGTGCTACCACTGTGAGAGTTCTTGTGCATCTCTCATCACCCAATCTTTCTGAAGAAATTAGCCATATCTCCAAACCTAGGACCTGCATGACCTTCATCAACACCTGTGTGTTGGCCGCCTGCAATTTCAGCTTCACTTCCCCTTTGCCAATTCTTTGGCAAGGCTTACCAGCTCCTCTACCTGGGGCTGCATGGAAAGAGGCAACCGAATCTTTTATCCAAGATTCAACTTTATCCAAGAAACTTGCAAACACATCCTCTGCAACAACACCTGCAACATCTGTATCTTCAGTTTCTTCATGTTGATCTGTTACCAACCAACAATCTTCTTTTACCTGCTCTTTCTTTCCATTGGACCGTGAGTAATCATTTGTGCTTTTCAACTCCTCCATTCTTAGCTTACTTTGATCTGCCATTGCTCTACTCCCACTCAATCAGAAACCCCTGAGAGTGCCCTGTAACCAAAACACAACCTACTTCCTGCAACCTTAGCTCTGATACCACTTGTCAGGAATTTAGAACAACAAACATGCTCTGACACCACTTGTCAGGAATCTATAACAACAAACATGCTCTGATCCCACTTGTCAGGATGCGAAACCGAAAGCATACAATTGATTACCAAACTTCAAGCAACTTAATATGCGAAAATAAACCAGATTCACCAAGTAACTAGAATTCAAAATAACACAGCATATGAGAGACAATACACAACTTGTATTAACACTTTATACAGAAAAGAATACAATAAAGAAGATGCCACTTCTTCTCCACCACCTTACAGAGGTTTCCCACACCTCAAGTGAATAGTAATTCTTCTCCCCAAAGCTCTCCCTCTCATAGGTCCCAACACCCAACTCAAATACAGAGTTGGTGTTCACCTCCCGTGCTCCACGCACACCACAAGTGCTCCACGCACTCCACAAGCACTCCACGTGCTCCACAAGTACTCAAGGTACTTCAAGTAGATCTCCCATGAACCTGCAATAACTTGCACTTCAACAGACCATACTTATGGAAGGAACTCCCTTGCCTTCCTCTCTTGCTCTATCCGAGTACACACCTGTACTCCAAGTAGATCCTGCCTGATACTGCTCCCTGTTGTGTTGCTGTCTGTATGACCTTGCACACCTGCAAATCAAACAACAGTTCTGCTCACCTGTGAACCTCGACCTTGCACACACATACACCTACAGATCAACGATCTTACTTACCATGTAGATCTCTATATAGGCCATGCAACTGTGACCAAGATCCTACACTCCTGAAGAACCCGGCTGGCTCTCCAATCCAGCACCAACACACCTGGTACTGAGGCACTAGGAGGAACACACCATTGCTCTACCTCACACACAGAAGGAGCTTATAATTATTCTCTCTTACTCCCTAGCACACTTTTCCAATACAACCATGAGTCTATTATATAGATCTCATCCAAACAATAATTAGACATCTAATTACAATAATTAGATCCGCAGCTCTCAGTCTAAAAATAGATCTCTTCATGCAAACACTTGGTTCATTAGCTAACTGCCCATAAATAGCTCGCAGTCGAACCACATAGGTGACCGACGTCGGTCCCTATCTGCCTGGAGGTGACCGACGTCGGCCGATAAATGACCGACGTCGGTTGCTTCTCAATGCTATCCTGCCGACGTCGACTGATCAGACCGACCCCAACTTCTTTGCAACTCAGCAACCTTCAGCAACCTCCTCTCCTATTTGCATCAGTGAAGCTTTTAGCTCCACAATCCTAACAACATTCCTTCTCTTCCATCACTCCTTTAGAAAACTCACAAAGGCAATTTCCATGTGCTCATTCCATATAGTCAAGGTAGAGTTGTGACCTTAGAATTTTACTAGAGGAGGGGGTAATAATTTCCTTTAAATAAATGGCCATAGTCATAATATTGGTGTCCCTTCCTTTATGAATAATCTTTAAGAAGGCAAATACTCTAAAACTACCTATAAACCCCATAAGTTCATTTTCTCCTTGAAATGATAGGTTTAGACTGGTTAAATGCATGATATAAATTGAAGAGGATATAAGGAACATATACAAATATGTCATATGCTTTTCTAATCCCTACTTGGAATGTGTGGTCTTAGTTGGACAAGAAATCTCAATTTGTGCATTATTTTCAAGTTTGATGTCATGGTATTTTATGTGATTTAAGGTTTTCAATAGTTGAAGTAATGTGGATGAAGGTCTTCCACCATAAGTTAAATATATTTAATTCAATTATAGGTTTATTAATGGTTTCATTTATCACTCTAACACTACCTTCTCTAAACATACAGTGGTCTTGTTTACTTTGGACTATACATATCACTCCAAGCACAGAGTTGAATTAAAGGCTTGAATGTTGAATTGTCAATGTGGTGTGAGGTTCATGACATCATGGAATAGTTCATGAAACCATGGAGTTTCAATTGGTTTGAATTATAAGTTAATTTATTTAGTTTTAATTAATGAAACCTAAGCCTTAAGGCATTAATAGGCCTACCATCAGACTAAAAGGGAAAAGAGACTCATTATGTAGGGTGATGGAAACTATAGAGTTCCTAAACATTTGATTGAGTGTAATCATATAAAATGTGAAACTAGATGACTTAGGCATGGCTAATAACACCTAACCTATATGTCCTCTTTCTTACTCACTCAACCCTTCTCATCTAGACTTTCATTAATTCCCAGTCACCTGTAGCTTCTTAGACTTATCTTTTTGAGAACTTGGTAGCTCTCTTAGACCTAGATACATCCCTAAGTCTCATCCTCCTAGAATAATATCACCAAAATTGGTTAGGATCATTGAAACTCAAGGGTGTCCCATTTCCAGTGCTATTCTCCAAGTTCACTTTAGCCTCAAACAGTCATATTTTATTGATTCCTTATCTTTTCCCCTATTAGCCTAATACAAGCTCATCTAACCCATCATCAATTTACTTATAAAATTCTATTAAATTTCTATTTATAATTGTTGTCACTCAATCATAGGAGATAAGCAAGAATACAAGTAAGTACACTTAAGCACTCTTCCATATTCTCTGCATACAACCTTCCAAGACCAATTCAATCTTATTCAAGCACTCATATCAGTCCCTAGTCATCCAAAGTACATTCAAATTTTAAATCTAATTTCATACATCCAAAAAATTAATTAAGCACTTCAAATGGGAGAATTACATTAATTTGATCCCTCTTCAAAGTATTGGTATGTAGGTAACATGCCCACACACATGGTGTAAAGTTCATCTAGTGTATCCTTTACACACTAACCCCTCCTCTCTTTCCCAAGTTTATAACTCAAATTAAAGTAAAAAGTATTCATAAGGGTTTAAAATATTTAATTAGACACACATTGAGCTTTTCATAGGTCCAAGCTTCAATATTTCACTGCTATGGTATCATAGGCCTACTACGTAGAACCCAAAAAAGCTAGACTACCAGGTCAACAATGTCAAAAGTTGACACCATCACTATAATTGGACTATAGTTCTAAGTATTAGGGTGTCCTAAGTTTGGAACTCCTATCTAATATATAAATAGAGTTTTGGGTCCTATTTATGATAGTCTACCATCCCTGCATAGCAATTTTTAGACCTTGCATGATCTGTTTCATCCTAGAACAAGCTAAGTTTGATTTCTTCACACTTATTAGTATTTTTTGAAAAGGTAAAATACATATCTATTTACATAATTTAGTAGGATAATTGAGACACATTAATTACTAATTTATATTTACTTAGACTTTTATTTACTTAGGAATTAAACACCTAATTCCCAAAAAGGATAAAACATTTGGTGAACCTGACTTACTTCAAATTTTTGCAAAAAAATATTAGAAAAACTAAGGTTAATTATTTATATTTTTTTCAATATTTTCTTGATTTTTCATAAATTTAAAAATAATAAGAATTCAAATTAATTGAAATATTTTCAATAGATTTACTCAAACCTTAGTTTGCACATATTAGGTCCTATTTGCATAAAAACACTTTCAAGCCACTAGGAAATGTATATTGATCATTTTAAAAATATTTTCAAAATTTTCCTAAATTTTTCAAGCTAAATTCTACAAATTCATAACAAATTTTTAAAATTATTATACTAATTTTGAAAAAAAATCTTTTCAAACCCTAGTTGCGTCTACTAGGTCCTATTAAATCAAGCACTTTCCCATTAATTTTTAAATTTTATCTTGCATACTTACCTCAAATATTCAATCTAAATTACAAAAATTCATATTATTTTTCAAAAATATTTATGAAAAATCCCTATTTGCATATAATATCTCCTATTTGGCTTCTTGAGGTATCACCTTACATCTATAGTCAAATTGCAAAAATGATGTTCATTTATTTACAAACTTTTCTTAAATTTCTTGTAAATAACAAGGAAACCATAATGGGCCCTATCATGTACATGAATGGTAAAGTCTATAATATGTTAGTACAAAGCTTCATCCTTTGAATTTCATGCTTATGTTTCATCATAAGGGATGATATTACAAAATTGATTACTAAACTTGCACAATATTTCAATATTTCTTTTGCATATTCTTTATCTCTCATACGGAAACAATTTCAAGATTATCATGCTAAACACATTACAAATATTATAATACATGTCAAATATATTTATGTATTATTTCATAAATCCATGCTCTCAACCCTTTTATCTCTATTTCTTATAGGAATAAATATACAAGTTTATCATGCTAAACACATTAGAAATGTCATAGCACATGTCGCATTGTCTTATGCATACATGCATAAATTCATGATTTCTGTCCCTTTTTTCTATCTTTCATTTGGAATGTTATTTATAATCATATTTCTATACAATTTATAACTCCACTTACATGAATTTTAGCATATATGCATAGTTTTTACCTAGATGTATATGCCTCTTTGGATACTCTTATTTAGATGTCATATCTTATGTAGAGGAAAGAAATACCTTCTCCCCCTCTCTCTCAAGAGGGTGATAACTACATTACCTCTAACCAGGTCCATGCTATCACCCTTCCAAAAGGTGAGGTAGCCTCTACTATTTTTCATAATGCATATATTTAGCCTACAACTTTTTCAAAACCTCTTCAAGATTTGTGCTTACGTGTTCAATTGGAAGCAACTAAGGTTTGCACTTGTGAGACTTAAAATGATCAAATCACTAGTATGAGAAAGATAATTTTGGATTTACAAATGCAAAATCAACTATTAAATGAAAAGATCACAACATTGGAAAATCAGATTATAATAGAAAAGTCTCAAAGATAACTTTGTGTCAATCATGTATATGCACCTTCACCTAGTCAATTGGTTGTAAGAAATGTTACATATCAAAACAACAAATCAAAACAAAGTAATTCTATAACTAGTTATTCAAAAAACATTCAAAGATCAAATAATATTTCAAGTGAGCTACTAAGGGAAATGAATAAATCTAACTTGATCAGACTACCTCTTCTACATCTAGTGAAGATCTATATATTATTGTGCATATCATAAAATACATGGGCATCACACAGATACATATTTGGGATTGAAAAAACATATATAATAGATAATTATTAATTAGGACCTTATATAAGGTAAATCAGTCAAAAAATACATAAAAACATAGTAACACATTCACAAAGGGTCAAATTTAGAAGCAATACAAAAGTGGTTACTAAAGCATAAATCAAAACAACAAAAGGATTAACAAGGAAAATCAAAGCAAAAAATAGTACCACAAGCACAGGTCAAACATGAAAAATATGCAAATCTACCTCTCCAAAATGAAGCTCAACTTTCAAAATAGTATGGGTTTGGTCAAATATATCTAAAATAGTTTGATTATCAAGGTCAAGGGTTGGGCAAACATGCTCAAGGCATTACTACTATTTTAGTAGATGATAATGTTTGTCACTAGGGTTTGGGATTTATTGAATATCCTAAGGCAAATCATTTAGAAACATAATTTATCAAAGGAAAAGATCTAGATACAAAAAAAGTCAACAATAGCATTCCATTGGTTCAAAATAAAGATAATGATGAGTGGAATAATATAGGTTATTATGATTTTTAATATACTGATAATGAATCCAAATATACAAAGTCATATTCTTAACCATTTAATTATGCTTTATAATCACTCATAATTCCATTATTTGATACATGACACCATGATAGGGGGTCTCATCTGAGACTCATCAGTTAGTATCATTTATTTTTATCATTGATTATACATAAAATATTCTACTTGATTGTACATAGTTCAAATATTTCAAAAATACAAAAATAATATAACACTTCAAAATATAAAAACATTCAAAAAATTGCAAAAAAACCAAAATTTTTTTTTTTTGTATGCATCATCCATGTTTACATTACTACTATCATGTTATAACTTACATTTGTTATTTCATTCTATTGTATGTCAATTTTCTACATTACCATGCTTCACTTGATCTCTTTTGAGTGTGCATAGTGACATCCAACTCTTTGATTTCTTCACTCTACCCATTGAGGGGGCATTACTACTTATACATTCAAGGCACACATTAATAAACATACCCACTGGGGGCATCTTCTATGTGACTACACCATCCAAGTTATGCCATTCCTACACTACACACTTTTAGTTATCATACTGATGTACATTCCTTACTAGATTACATAGATTACTACATCAATATTTCACTAGTACTTAATACTTGTGTATTTATTAGCATATACCTAGTCTTATACTACACATGTTTTACATACTTTCACATATTGTTTTATTAGTTAGATGTGTTTGTATCTTTTAGTTCTTATCTTGCTTTTATTCCTTACTTAGCATAGCTTGTGTGATTACATTTCTAGTTCCTGCTTGTTCTTTATTTGTACCTTAGGACATCTACTAATGTCCTTTGATTTTATTCATGTGTGTGCCTTAGTACATCTACCAATGTTCTTTTCTTGTACTCTTATATGTGACTGTGTCCCTTTTAACAACTTTACTTATTCACTTGTATGTGTATGTGACATTTGAACATGCCTTGTATGCTTACTTTTCAGTTTGAGTGACATGTGCTCATGTCCCTTGCTTTTTTGGCCCCTTGTCCACCCTTATATGCTTCTTGCTTTGTATACTTGTTTTCTTATTTATTTCTCATGTGTACAATTTCATGATCCATATCATGCATTTACCTTGCTTTCTTGGATGCCATGATGGACATCATGCTCCATCCATCCATGCTTACTAACAAATTAACAACTAACACCTAACAATTAACATTTCTAGTTCTAGTTTAGTACATTTTACATGCTTTCACATTGTTATATATATCTAGGCATACCCCTATTGATATAATGATATCTTAGTACAAACATTTACTATATATTGAAACATATTATCAAATATAAAATGCTATATCAAATATATATTTAGATTAACACACTTGCAAGCCTCTTTTCTTCTAAAGGCAGTCATTATAGGTTTATCATTCCTACCCTCAGAAGAGGGGGAGTCAAATAGGGGATTTTTCATAGAGATACAATCTCCTATAAATCAAAATAGAAACATTTAGAATAGTTAGCATAGAATCTAGAGGTCAAACTGATTAAATTAGAGCAAAAAAATAGGAATAATCTTATATCAATAGCCAATCTTCACACTGAACAATAGTGCCAAAAATGGATAACAGTATCAAAAATAGGGGTGTCCATAGTTTACTACTCCTATCCAGGTAGAAAAACACTCAAGTTTTTTAGAAATAGGCTAGAATTTTAGTTTAAGGATAATTTTTACACTTCCAAATCCTTCAAATTCAATAGTTTCAACACAATTTTTTTAGATACTAGGTGTTATCATGCACGACATGATGGTTCTCACTTTTAGTTTAGATTGGGTAGTTGGAATAACTTATAGATCAAAATACATGTTCTAGACATCATTGATTGAGGGTAATGTGTATGACACATTGATCTTCTTTTATTTTTGAGTTTAATTTATTCTAGGTATTCTCAGTAGTTGCATGCCTTACTCCATCTACAGGTGGTTGGCATCACGTTCAAGTTAAACTTTCATAAAATTTTAGATTTTTAAGTACTTGAGTTCCTAATTTGGCTTTCATATAAGCCTATTAAATCATTTTTGGAGTGGCTTTTATATAAGCCTAATCTCCATATTTCAAAATGGCCAAGAGTGGCCTAGTTTCCAGCACACATTCAACTATCCATGCCATAATGTCAAATTTTTGGCACATTCATGAGATCCATGAGCCATCTCATATTACATATATTCTATACTAGTATCACTTCATAGCTTCACTTCATTAGGTAATGATGGAGCCAAAAGGTGAGCCTTTGTATTCTTGAACCACTATTTAGAGGGATTAAACACATAGTCTAGACATTGATTATCACACACATGATTTGATAACTTCATTTAGTTGGTGATGATAGATGTAAATATAAAACCTTTTAATTCTTAAGCCACATTCCATGTAATTGAGCACTCAACTCCATTCATGATATTAGTTTTGATTCAACACAATCCAACATCACAATAGGTTTTGTATTAGTTCATGAAACCAACAAGGTGTATTCATTCCTCTATCTTCCTTTGCCCAAATATTGTACATTATTATTTTAGATATATCATATCTAGTAATAAATGATATACTTCATGTTTTTATTTTCATATTCATACATCATAGTTTGCTCTCTCTATGCACACCCAACATCATACAACTTCATGAGTTTTTCCCTTACATGTAAGTTCATGTATTCTTTCTATTTTTCCTTTATCTTAATATTTAAATTTATTGCATCACTAAAATAAAGGGGGGATAAATTTAATAATATAAAATGCAAAATTGGATGATTTAGGCATGACTAATAACACACAAACTATAGGTCATCTTTCTTGTTCACTCAACCCTCATTGTCTAGACTTTAATTTATTCCCAATCACCTTAACTTCCCATAATTAGATTTTTGAGACCCAAAAAACCCTCTAAAACCTAGATCCACCCCCCACCCCCAAGTCTCATCCTTCTAGGATAATAGTTCCTAATTTGGATAGAAGCACTAAAACTCAGGGGTGTCTGATTTTTTGGTCTTGTTGTCTAAGTTCACTTTAGCCTCAAACAATCAAATTTTCTTGATTACTTATCTTTTTCCCTATCAGCCTAATACAAGCTCATATAACCCATGATCATTAATTTCCATATAAAACACCATTAAATCTCTATTTAGAAGGGTTGACACTCATTCTTAGGCAAAAATCAAGAATATAAACAAGTACACTCAAGAACTCTTCCCTATTCTCTGTATGAATCCTTCCAAGACTAATTCAAGGTTATTCAAGTGCTCATACCAGTCCCTAGTCATCCAAAGTACATTTTAGTTTTGCATCTAGCTATATACACCACACAATTACACCGAGCACTTTAAATGGGAGAACTACATTATCTTGATCCCTATTTAAAGTATTGGTATGTAGGTAGCATGCCCACACATGGGGTGTGAAGTGCATCTAGTGTATCCTTTACACACTAACCTCTCCTCTCTTTCTGAAGTTTGTTACTCAAGTTCAAGTACTAGGTGCTCCTAAGGTTTTTAAATATTGAATAAAATTTATGGTGAGCTCTGCATAGATCTAGGCTTCAATATTTCACTAATAGGGTGTCACAGGCTTACCAAGTAGAACCCAAAAAAGCTAGACCACCAGGACAACAATGCTAAAATTGGACACTAGCATCAAAAGTGGACTATAATTCCAAGTAGTAGGGTGTCCTAAGTTTGGCACTCCTATCCAATCTAGAAATAGAATTATGGGTCCTATTTACAATAGTCTGCCATCCTTGCACAATAATTTATAGACCTTGCATCATCCATTTCAGCCTAGAATAAGATAAGTTTGATTTCACTTCTTGCTAATTTTAGAAAATGTAAAATACATATCTATTTACACAATTTATAGGCTAATTAAGACACATTAATTACTGATTTACATTTACTCAGACCTTTATTTTCTTAGGAATTAAACACATAATTCCCAGAAAGGAATAAAACACTAAGATATTGAAGTGACAAGGTAAATTTAATTATCACTGTCAAAAGATAAAATTAATCTCAATAAAGTCCCAAAAATGGACCTTAACAATATAAATCTACCTACAACATTATAAATAGTCATCAAGATGAGACATTATGTCTAAGAAGAATGTCAATAGATGGGGAGTAGTTTTAGGTGAAATTCAAAGTTATGAAAGACATCAAAAATAAATCTAACAAGTTGGAAACCTTCTCATTACCACAATATTTCTAAGCAAACTTAGTGTGTTTATAGGCCTACATAGGAGTGAATAAAATGATGATAAATGTGGCCTTAGAAATATGGTTTGAAGAAAATACCTCATGAATAGGTTATGAAGAACCATAGGTTTGTTATAAGATCTATAATGGTCCAAGATACATGTCCAAGGAGGCTAAAATGATGGAAAAGTAGACCTATAGGTTTACAAACCTGTAGGTCCCTTTTCCACATGAAATGCAACAACTCTTGCTTAAATTCATGAAGTCCAAAAGTTAAGAGAGATGTGGTACCTATGTATTAATAATTTGAATCATTTATAGGTCATGAATAATATATTATATGCCAATTAAGATTAATTCTTCAACCCTAGTGGCTATACAAACCTTAACCACATCTATAGGCCTATATACGAGTAAGAGAGAGGATTGAATACAATATCATGCTTTGGAGTTGAAGTTTGGATGGATAAACTAGTACTATAGAATACATGAGACTAAATAAGTATTTTAAAATACCAAAGTGTGATATAAAGATAAAACATATTCTTAACTTACAGACCTATAGTCTCTTAAACTTACAACTAGGCCTATGTAAGTGCATAAAAAGAAGATGCAAGGTATCACATGAAAAATGATTTTGGGGTTAATATAGGTGTGGATTGAGGTATTGAAGAGTTTTAAATATATATATTGACATAAATTTATGGGATATACCCTTTAATAAATTCAAGACTCCATCAATATTTTATAATATCACTTACAGGTGTAAGAGAGATTTTTAGGCATGCTCATAGAGATTAGATGATTGGTGAATATTGAGTTGGAAATGATATTTTTGGTATATCAAAACCCATATTAAGGTGTATATAACCTTTAAAAATAATCTAATAAGATTTAAAGTTAGAAGAGCTAGTGAAAAAAGGGGGAATATAGTCTTATGGTCAATTGCACTAGTATGCTTATAAACCCTAAGCATGATCCAAGAGAGGTTATAGTAGATATAATAAAGGAATATGGTAATAAAATCATTATAAAATATTAATATGAATTTTTCATAACTCCTTGAGGTTTTTATACTCAAAATCAAACTCTAAAATTCCATTTCTAGCTCATAGTATCTTTCTACCTCACCAAACATAGTCTTATTAGCCCAAGAATCAATTTTTTATGCTTAGAATAATAAAAACAAGATGAATGGGAGTCAAAGATATTATTGGATTTTATCAATACTTTTATACTTGAAATTTGTGTGATTTTTTTCAATGGTTAAGGCTCTATACTTTATGAATCATCATTAAGATGATAAGTGCGTTTTTGGTTGCTTAGAGGACCATATTTGACTAGTTGAGAGAAATTGACTTCTTAAGCATTGTAAATGAACTATATGAACCTTTCAAATAATTTAACCTCATTCCTCACTACAAGAAGACCCTCACCATGGTACTTGACTATACCCACAACTATATAGATTCATTAAATTTTGTGTTTTTATGAGTTTTTGAACTCAAAATAGGGTTTTTGACCTCATGAGAAGATGAAAATTATTTTATAGGATGGATTGAGGTTTATTTATCCCATCAAGCCCTAAAATCCATAAAGTTAATCTTATAAGTACACCTATATGTCTGATTGCCAAAGGTAGTGTGAAAATGACTTGTGGAAGGCTAATTTTTTAACCATTTAATGGTTTACCTATCTACACAAGGTTATAGAAGCCTAAAATTGGAATGGAGCATGGTCAAAAGATGGGTAAAATTAATCAAAAACCTATTTATTATTTTACATGTGTGGGAGGTTTTTAGATCCAAACCTCAATTTTTATGTCTAGAGGGCTAATGGAGACCTAATTAGAGGGATAAAATAAATGAAAATGTACACTTCTACTGAGAGTTAGGTCATTAAATTTGACATGGAGATTTTAGGTCATACTAGGTACTCATTTTTACATTTTCCTACACAAGGATCTTTTCATGTTTTCAAGGCTACAAGGAATTGGGAGAAAATACAAGCTTAAGGTATAAAATGAGGTCTTGGTGACTGTTTAATGAATTCAAAGAAATTGATTTAGGTTTTATATGAAAATCAAGGAGAGGCATACTAAGGCCAATTAGGCTTCAAAAAACCTAAAAGAGATGACTATCATTGCAATGTTCGTATTAGAAGCTCCTAAGAAAGTGAAAGGTGTCAAATAGTGTAGAAAAAAAGTAAATAAACGTGACTTTATGATCAAGTATGGCCCTTATCACCTCATAAGACAAGAGAAGGGTAGTTTTGAAGAGGAAGCCAATGTGTCAATCAACTAGATGAAACTCCTATGCTAATTGGAGGGAGATGCATCCTCAAGAGAGAAAAAATTATCTTTGGAGACTTGATTCAACTATTTATAACTTATTTATTTATTTTAACTCTTACTTGACACATATCATCAGTCATGTCTATGCCCCCCCCACTCTCTCTCTCTCTCTCTCTCTCTCTCTCTCTCTCTCTCTCTCTCTCTCTCTCTCTCTCTCTCTCTCTCTCTCTCTCTCTCTCTCTCTCTCTCTCTCTCTCTCTCTCTCTCTCTCTCTCTCTCTCTCTCTCTCTCTCTCTAAATTCAGCCTTGATGGGCTTTGTATGGATACTATTATTGAGTATGGTTAAACCCTACTCAAATGAACACTTTTAATATACCTTGGAAAAATTAATTAATATGATTTGTACCTCCTCACATAATTGTAACTAGTGTACTAGTGTGATGGTTAAAGAATGTTAGTAGTAGTCATTGTACTCTCTCTCATTTGTCCTTTCCTACCTATTTGTAAATGGATTATCTTCTTGCAAGTCACATGTTGATTTTGATTTAGTTTTACATTGATTTAAAGTTTATTTATTCACTATTAATTTGTTTATAACTCTGGACTAATCCTCTCATTCAATCCATTCTCAAAGACCTCCATGTTAAAATATTCATGATTGAAGATCCTTGTTTTGAGAAGTGTGATCAAATTTAGTCTTAATTCAGGTTCTCAAGTATATGAAAATAAAGTGAAGGGTTTTTTTTTGGTGCATCACCTCCTTATATAGGTTTCTTTTATGTCTTTTCTCTCCCTTTTCCTTGTCAAGCAAGCAAGTAGTAATAGTAGTGAACCTAACTAATACATCAAGGGAAGCTAGCCCTTTAACTTGGAGTTTTGGTCCACCTAAAGGTCACCCATAACATAATACCAATCCAATTACATATCTCAAGTTGAGAGGGATTTAATAAAAACTCTCAAGGGTGAAAATTTGAGTTATAATAGATGCCTTTCCATCTTTAAAAAACTATCCAAAAGTATATTCATAGCTTTAAGGTTTTAGAGGTTTTAATTATTTACAAGGTATTTTTGATGGATTAATGTGGTTTATCCATTACCATGGGGTTTATATATTACTATGAGGTGCATAATGACATACATAAATCCTTAAAAAGCTCTACATATGTCGTGCTTGAAGATAATAATGAAAGAACATTGACTAAATTTCTATTGTATACCCTACAAACATGGTTTTTTACCATGATTTTTTATGTTTCTTTATTTCAAAACCTATTTAACCTTTAATTCATACTTGAGGATACTTTATGAGGACCATAAGACTTATAAAAAACTATAAATCTCATTGTTTATCTTATTTTTGGTCTGTAGACCTTCTCTTGTTCTCTTAAAGACCTATAACCTTACATATAACTTTATTGTGTCCTTTTAAAAGCCTATAAACTTGTTATGGATCATATTTTAATCTATATATAGTATTATTAACTTTTTTAACTCCTTATGGATATTTGAATCAACCCTATATTCCTCTTATAGACTAGTAGAACTTCATTTTCCTAGTTTTTTATTCATTCATAGTTTATAATTCCATGAAACTCATTAAGATGGTCTTTTAGACCCTTATAAACCTTCTTCATATATAATTTAATGGTTAAAAACTTTATCATTAATATATGGTATTTATACATGCATGTAGATCTAATTTTTTTCTTACAAAACTCTATTTCCTCTATATTTATACTAGTATGAATTCTTTGGGGTGTTTGGATAAGTGGATCCTTATATAACAACTTTATTTAAAACTTTAGAAACCATGAAAATTGGCTATATACCTAAAAATACTTGGAAGGATCATGAAACCTTATGACTTATCTTGATATAATCATGTAAAATGGATCTAATAACTGACATTCTTCTTATCAAGGACCTCAAACCCCTTATTAATGATATTCAAGACTCTCTTGGCCCTTCTCACTCTCTATTTCATGTTTTTATGTCATTAAATGGAGATTGTAACCTTGTTTAGACCTAAAAATATTGTTTTCATGATTGATTTTGGTATTTAGACCCTCTCTTATTCTCTTTAAATATTTCACATCTTCATTTGTGGTCTTTGTGACAATTAAAACTTATTCAAACCCTATATCTTACTATTCAACCCTTTTGACATGCTTTGTAAACCTCATACATGCATGAAATCTAGTTTTTGAATTATCATGTGGCTTGTAACTCATTTAAAAAATTGGAAACATACATGGATCAGTGATATTATATTTTTATATGTTATTTCAAAGGTTTTTAGGCCATGAAAACCTTGATTATAATGATCTTGATCTTAAAACCCTATCGAACAAACCGACGACCTTATAAAATCATGACGTTATTCTTGGGAAATATGTTTTTTTCTACATTGGAATCTTGGAGAAGTTCACAAAGAGGCAAAATAGGAGGGAAAGAAAGTCAAAATACCTTTATAACAAGATGTATGGATTCCAACAAGTTTTGATCCTTTCAAATGACCTTGATGAAATGTCAAATATTTTTTTGATCTACTTTTGCATTGAGAAAAATGTTTTAATGCCTTAAGTCATCAAATGGGTCTTTAAAAGGAAAAATATGACCTTATGACCTTAAATTTTATTAATAAGCCTTATGAAACATATAAAAATATAACAAATTTTTACTATTTTATCAAATACCTTATCTTGGTTTGAGGTGATCAACATGAATTAATACTAGTCATGTTTAGTTGATCTTGGAAAAAAAGTCTTATTTCCATCATGTGAGGTGATAAGAGATCAAGGTAACCTAAATAGTTAAAAATAACCTCAGGGGAAGCCACATGTTTTTAAATAAATGGAATTAAATCTATACTACTTTAAAAGTGGAGGGCATAGGTATCCTAGGGATGGATTACTTGGGATTTAAGGCATGTGGAACTAATGTTGGTGTCAGTGAAGTAGTGGAGGTAGTAGGGACTCCTTTCATTATTTTCTATGTGACTCTCTTTTTCATCTTGAGACCTTCAAAAATAAGCCTTTGAGTATCTTACCATGGAGGGGTTGGCTACATTAGAGGTAGTTATGGGGAATTTGGACTTTCCTTGAGTGTGAGTTGAGCTTGAGCCTAGGCCCTTTGGTTGGAGGTTGATTCCAAATTTATAATCACCTATGCATATTTTTTGGGTTGAGATGGATTGTGTCACTCTAATGGCACTCATTTTAATATGTTCTTTTGAGGCATGTTTGGTATTTTTCCATCTTATAATACACCATACCTTGGGAATCCCATTATCTTTTATTAGCCTTGCCTAAGTTGTATGCATCTTTGTGATAGGCCATTACTTGTATTTCCTAAAAACTCTTATATTTATGGTGGATAGTGACTATGGGTAACACCAAGTAGGGATTTCATCTTCTACCAATGCATAAACCAAAGATTAATTAGCCAATTTCCATGTTATTTATTGTTATACAAAGTGGTCTAGGACTACATATGGTATCAAGAGAGGAGACCCTAGAATACATGCAACCCTAATTATGGTATTATCCCTTTGGTACTATCAAGAAATAATAGATTGCAGTGAATCATGCATCCCCTCTAAGAGACTTGGAATTGGCATCTCATTGATGATGTGATACACAATAAGGTTGAAGTGGTCACAAATGTATTAGATGTGATTTTAGAAGTGGTGAATGTAAAGTTTGTAAAACACTACATGCATCACTAATACCATTCATACCCATAGATATAATATTGTGTTCCTGAAGTCTAGGATGGCATATATGGCATTCATTATGTAAGACATTATGTGAAATTTACTTCTAGTGTGAGATCCATTCACTTTCCAAGTGAGATTGAATGTGATGACACTCTCCAAATTTGGGAGTTCCTTTCCCTTTATGATGATGTTGAGGAGAGGAACCTAAAACTTTTTTAAATGAACCAATTCAGTTACCCTAAAAAAGTGATTCAAAGAATTAACTTACCCCAAATAAGTGATTCAACAACAACATACTAGTGCACAGTGGAAGCATCAATGTCTTCCTTGTTAATCCACCTATCCATGTCATCAACCTAATACCTGAGGACTTCATGGATGTCATGAATCTCCACCCAAGTATCAATGAACTTATTTTTGTAGGTAATTATGTATTTTATGAGGCTATAATCCTTTTTGAATGTAGGCCTAGAGAAATCTATAATTTTTAATATTATGTTTGATGAGTACACAATGTCCATACTAAGCTTAGAATAAAATAGTAGGTTGTCATATAGGTATGCATATTGGAATACTTCTTTTTTGGCCATAAATTTATGAAGTCCCAAAGTTATGATGGTGATGAGCTCATCTTAAAACTAATTATCATCATCATCAACCTTGTCATCAGTGTTGGGTCTCTATATGTCCTCAATTATTTTTAAAACCTCATTATAGTTATTGAATCAAGTGATAACCTTAAATAATGTTGTATCCCAAAATATGGCTTAGGTATGGGGTTAGAAGTGGAGATAGCCATTATTGGGATATGCAAGCTTCTTGGCACATAATTTATCAAAGGGGATCATCTTGTGCTTTAGAGTGAACTCAAGGAAGAGGGATATGAATGATTGAGAGATGAAAATTTGATAAAAGTCAATAATATATCAATGAAACCTTATAGGGATCTATGATATTAAATGTAGTAGTGGATTTGGTAGGATCACATTATGTGAAATATACTTTGATTTGATGTCATGATTCCAAATCATCCATTTCCCAATTTGGCATTGATTTGAAATTTTGAAACCAATCTCCATTTATACCGATTAGCGGTGATGGGACCCCTCCATATATTGTATCTCATGCTACCTCACTAAGTAAAATAAATGTGAGGAATGCAGTATGTGTTGACTCTCAAGTCACTTTGCTTCTAGGATCTCCATTTTAGATCAAAGTTTCAAGTCATAAATTAGATTCAAGTTTTAATTTGTAATTAAAGTTTATAAAAGCTTCACATTGTCTAAGTCAAAGTCTAGAAAAAGGATGAGTCCATAAAGAAAAAATCAAAGACGTCACACATACAATGAAATTTGTTCTTCACATTTTTTATGTGAATGACGTACAAGTTTTGGTATTCAAATTTTTTTCATGAAGAATTATTGAACTTTAAATGTGAATAATTTTTTTAAGTTTGATGTAAAAGTGTGAAGTGTGGAAGGAATAAAAGTCATGCCAAAAACACAAGGCAAGAAAATTCACTCCAAAAATATGAATACAAAGTGGGGACACCAAAAGATGTGAAGTAAAATTATGGATGCCAAAATACATGAAAACTTAAGTCTTCAAGACAAAATTCATGCCAAAAGGCATGATGACAAAAGATGAAAAGAGGGAGGACTCATGATTTCACATGAATAGTTGTTAGGTTTTTTAGGCAAACACTCATCAATGAAATCCATAAACACCTAAGGCTGAGTAAAAGTTTATGAGGATGAAAAAGACTGAGCAACTACCATGTGTTTGTTGAAAATTTGGGCTCTTAGGAAAAATGTCAATCCCTACATTCAAAAAATATTCCATGACACTCACCCAGGCATATATATGGGATCTCCATGTATTGTGATATCTCCTTAATGCTTCTTTAAGTCATTTAACACTATTATAAGTGTTATGGTATGTGTTAGAGTTTGGTTGTGAAGTCATCATATCATATATATTTTGACGTCTATTGGTGATGTGATAGTGGTCATGGTGGTCATTAAGTGAGATGGAGAGTGACAAAATGTATTATGATGTATAGAGAGTGGTCTTAAAACTATTTGACAAGATTAAGGTTTCCTAGCAGGAACTAAGGTATTTTGGAGAAAATAAGGTTGAAATTTTTTATGGTTTTAGGCTTGTTTTAATCCATTTATTAAAGATAAACCTTTGTTGGTAGGATATATGGGTGTTTAAACCTTGTCCAAATCATAATATGAAAGTCTAATAAATTATTCAATGTCATTACTCATGGTTTATTCATTCAAATAGTTTCAAACCTTCATAATCCCCCTAGAGCCATCAAATGACCCTCAAATACCTCATATGAATTTATTTTCATTGTAAAAATTTGAAAAGGAGGATTTTTTGATGAAAATTACATGATAATAATCACAATGGGGTACCATAGCTGTCATAAGGTAGTTTCATATCATAAAGATCCTATTTTAGGGTTAAAATTCACTTCCCACTCACCAAATGGGTCCCACACATGGGAAAGTATGTCCCTTAAAATACCCAAGCCATTTCACTCATTTTTAAATGTTTTTTGACTTATATTTTTCCCCATCCTACCCACCAGTAGTGTTTCAAATCTTGAATCATGATACAATGAAGGAAAAGTGCAGGTTTTGTAGGAGTTTTTGACTTGTATGGATCAATATAGTATGTATATAGATAGAAGAAGTCAATAAATTGTATAAGGAATTATCTCAACCATAATATGAATAGATCCATGAGTTTTAAGGTCATAAAGGTCAAAAATCATTCCACTCCTTCCAACTCGATCCTTGGTAATCCAGGCAAGTTCTTAGGTTTATGCTCAGTTTGTACAAGAGAGAAAATTAATATTTGAGAATTTGGGTATAGGAATGTGGTCCCTTGACATTCACATTCATGGAATTTGTTTGTAAATTCATGTCTTATACTCTATGAATAAACACTAAAAATTTAGGCACTAAAATGGTCTTCTTCATCTGTGTAGGGGTCAAATTTGCATTTGTTTTGGTGCACTCTTGAGATGGTTTTAAAAAATTTTGTTTGAATTTGTGTTATATATATCATTAGGGTACTTAAATTTTATCCTTCACTCATATTTCACATGTGGGAGCCTAAATGGCAAGGATACCTCTAAGATTGCTTCATTTGCATATTATAAATAGTTTGTAATGTTTACAGTGCATGAAATTAAACTATGTCATGGTTTTTAATGAGGTGGTAAGTTCCTTGTATCCAAATTAAAGATCCTCTTTTTTGAAAAATCACTCAATTGAGTTATCAGATCAAATGACCCCTTCAAGTCATGCTCCAAGGTGACTATCATAGGTGCATTATGTGATCTCCTAACAAGCATAAGCAAGGTGTCACTATAGTGGCTATAAATAATTATCAAGTTAGGTCAAAATATAAATAATGTCCTTCATATTATACTAAATACTTTTTATATTAACATAAAATATCCCCACTACCCTATGATCAAACACATTCTCAGCCTTAAGCCTTGAAAAGTAAACCCTCATAGGACCACCTACAAGCTTTTGTGCAGACTAAAAAAGATGGAGTGTTGACTGAAGAAGATTTTGGAAATAATTGAAGATTCATAAACACATAATAATAATTATTAATATGATGGTAAATCAAGGTTAAACATGTATCAACCCTTCACCCTAGCCTATTGTGTAGAGATAATGCTTCACAGTCAAAATATGCTTATTGAGGTAGACCAAGCCAATGGAGTATTGGCTATTGGGATGGAGTTTAGAAGGTTAACATACATAAATTTAATAATAAGGGGCTATAAAAACATTTTATATGAATAAATTATGGGCATTTAAGACCAATATAATCTTAGCCATCCCAAGATAAGAATCCAATCAAGGTTCTCATTGAGTGCACACACAGTATTGTGACTACAGGCTAGAGATGATAAAGATGTGAGAATATTGAATAATGTTTTAGGAAATATTAAGGATAAAAAATATCATTATAAAACTTATATCATTAAAATAGGCATCAAATCATCCCTCAAGTGAAGTATACATAGGCAAAAGGCCTATAAACAACACCTATAGGCCGACTATTAGAAGCAGGGTAGTTGGATAAAGGAGCCACCTTATCTTTAAGGACATGAAGTGAAATATGACTAAGAAATCCATTGGAATTTTATTTAGTGTTATTAAGTAAGGATAAGATATTCAAATATAATTAACTCATCCTTCAAATGAGCTTATGTAGTCAAAGGGCAAGTCTGCTACCTATAAACAGAATAAAGAGGATATGACCACCCATACATGAATATGATGGTGAAGATGGAGAATGGAGCATATATAATATTTAATAAAGGAAATAAATTAATTTTTAGATTATTTTTATCTTTGAGATAGGAAAAACTGTTCTTAATGATCTATTAGGCCTAGATAGGCTTAAATGGGACAGTGTGTAAAAGTTAAAAGCATATACAGGTTTAGAGATTGATTAAATATATGAAGATATCTAAGGGGGAAGTAAGGGATATGTAATATGGGTTTAACTTTTATTATGGACTTAAATTGGTGATGTAAATACCTATCACTTACACCTACAACATAGTCGAGGTCCTAGCTACCACCTACAAGTAGGTCCTTTAACAAATAAAGTGAGTTTTGAACCTTACAAGGAAATGAATGTTGAGACATGTAATATGGGATTGTAATTGTTATATTAAAGTTATCATTACATTCCATTTAATTTTCCTATCCCTAGGAGGAAAGGAAAGGATCCTAGTGATCTAAACATGTTTATTAGGTAGAAATAGGCCTAAACAGGCCTATGCCTAAACTAGATACTTTTGGCTTGTTTGGAGGTTGTTTAAGGTATGTAGAAATACTAAAATGGATTTAGGAGAAACATGAAAAATATTATATAAGGTTTATAATTTAAATTTATGTAGGAATAAATCTAAACCCAGTACTTAGGGCCATAAATGCCTAACTACCCACAAGCCCTAGGTAAAGAGATGACAGAATGAAGAAGACAAAGTTAAAATAACTTGGACCTAAGGATGTTTTAAACCATAAACAGACGTTATATGTTTTTAAACCCCATAATTACTATAGTGAATAAAATAAATCACCAAGGTTTCTAATACCAGTTACTCAAACACTCAAACTAGACAGTGACCTAGATAGACCTCAAGGTGAAAAGGAGAAGAGATGGTGTTTTGAGGTGATAAGGGCAAGTGAAGAAAGTTTAAATTGAATTGAAAAGTATTATTTTACAAAAAAAATCCATAAATGAATATCCTTAAGTCATCCAAGGTCTTGGAACTCAAACTAGGCCTATTAGACCTAAAGCCATTCTTGGTTACTCAAGACCCCATGCTCATCTTGGTGGCATAGACAAACATTCCAATATTAATGGGAATAATAAGGTTTAGGAGTTTTTTATAGGCCCTATAATATTTTTTTTAGCTATAATAAAATTAATAATATGTCAAATTATTCTTAAGCCCCCCTTGAGATACAACATACTAAGCAAACACTTGAAGCTATCCATTCAAGTGTTCATATATTGTATCAAAAAGGGACTCATGGAAAATAATCTTAGGGGGACTTGGGAAACCTTATTAAATTAGGATACATAAAAGATAGAGTGGGTTTTAGGTGCCCACCTCTATGAATCATGGTTAAGATTGTAGACATATCCATAAGTATTGTAAGGATCTTAATGTTTTCCATCTTTCATTCATATATACACACAAAAGATGCATGGTACCCAAATATTTTAATGATATTTATGGGGATATATGTAATAAACATGCATGACCATAAGTTTGGTATTGGAGGTATAATCCTTATGAACCATCGTTAAGATGGTAGACCTCTAAAACCTTGCTTAAACCCTAGACTAACATGATGAAGGAAAAGTGGAGATTGTTTCACTAAAATACCCAAGGTTCACCTAATAAATACTTTAAAACCATATTATGCTCAGAGAAGATGCCATCCATAGTACTTTATTGTATAGAAAGGTGTATAGACCCCTTAAAAGCATGTTTTTATAGGATTTTATGATGTTTGTAGGGTAAAGTGTTGTTTGGAGAGTTGAAAATCATTAGGATGGGTGGTTTGGGACTTTTTTACCTTTTAAAATCATGAATTTATCACACTCATTCCTATAAATGCTTATGCATGTCTAAACCAAATAGGAAGTCTTGAAATACAAGTAGGAGGTGGCCTAGTCACCTAAGTGAGGTAAAGTGGTAGGTGTGCAGTGCTTAAAAGGATTAAGTCATGGTATGTAACACTTTTTCAGGATTTTAAAATGTTTTTTTTACATATTCTTAAGGTTATTTTCAATGTTTTATGGTCAGCTAACAACAAACATTATGTAACTAGGCCTAATTGGCCTAGTAAACCTACTTGGTTATTAAGAAGAAATGTAGGTTAGCATAGAGGGATACTAATAAGGGTTAATAAAAAATCATCATGAATTTTAAATAATAAATTTAAGGAGTAAATCACACATTCCATGTTCATTATGAAGGGAAGGGTAGTTTATTGAAACTAAGTCAACCTACAAGGGAGGATGTGCTATTAGTGCTTCATAGGGAACTTAATTGAGCCACTTTCATGTTTGTAATTTTCAAAAGAGAGATGCCTAACTATATTTATGTGTTTCCATGTATTTAATAGGTAAAATAAGTTTGACCCATCCTCCACCACTCCACCTCAATGCTTAAAAGGCCCATTAAAGACCACCAATTAGGAGAGTAGTACATGGAGGGAGCATGGTGACTATTATGACTACTTGTAACTATTGTATGAATGGACTATGGCCATTTATGACCTCTTATCTAAACCTCCATGATAATTTACCTCTCTCTTTATTTTGATTTTTATTTATATTCAAGCCTTAAGGCCTTTATTTGTATCCCTCACTTGGGTATGAGGAAATTCTACCTAGATTTGCACCTTATAGACCTACTAGACTGATCAATGAGCTATTTTACCTCTTCATGATTATCTTATAGTGTGTTATCTATTTTTTAATGTATATTTGGTATATTTCTTCCCCTTTTTAGGTCCTTACCTCACCTAGATGTTAAGAGGGTGTTCTATATAGGTCATGTGGTGTGTAAGAGTGCTAAGTGGTTGAATTTATAGTGTAACCTAGCTGGTAAGTGCCTTAGAGTAGACCTTCCTTTCATGGCCCTCATATTATAGTCAACTAACATATCCTCCATGTGAAACACTATTTCATAAGAGCTCTTAGAGATAGTATTTCAGTTGTTTATCTAGTCCATTAGTGTTTTTTTAAGTTAGGTTAAGTGAATAATGATATTGGTACATCACCATACTTAGATTTGGTTTCCTTTTATGCATTCCTTCAATCCATTTTAAAAATAATTAGTAGGTCTTAGTGATTTTAATCCAATATTATATGCACTATGGGAGCTATCCTCATAATCTAGAGTTCTAGCCTAGCCATAGGTCACCCATAGTCTTTGGATATTCCCATGTTTCCCCACACTTGGAGGTAGGATTGAACAACCTCTTTCTAGGGTTTAGGTTGGAGAGATAATAGTTATAATACACTTTTTGTAACCAAATTAAATCATTGGAGCACTCATATCACATAGCCATATCATAAAGATTTAAGCACTTCAATAGTAGATTAGTAGTCAGATTTCATGTTAGATACTTCATAAGGTCATTATATCATAGTAAGAACATCTTGTTGATTTGTAATCTATTATGTTCTTCATTTATTTCATGATGATTTATGGCTATATATGGGTCATACTTATATCATATACCTCCATATCATCCCCATTATGATCCCTACCAATTCTATTTTGACCCTAATCATCCTTACAATGAGCCTCTTCACTACCAAGATTATCACCCTCCTAGTGAGTACTATTCACTTCCTTTACAACCCACTTATACACTTAATCATCTTAGCTAGTCTATCCATATCTCAAGAGAATCCATTCCAAACCTTAAATAGACCTTATTGAGATATGAAAGACACATGGTGGGGATTGACACATAGAGAGGGTATGCCCAATAATTTTCTAAGCACCTTATTAAGAGCATGAGAGATTCATCATAACATGCTAACAAGGAGTGTGAATCTCTTATTAGAGAGGGTCATTTAGGGATCAAGAGTGATCTATTTTATATATGTGGTCTAGTTTCAATCATAGAATAGAGGTTAGTAGTACATGAGGGGAAGCAATTTTATTATCATCAACCTTATGTCCCCTCCACCCTATATCAATTTTCTATTTAACTACCCATCATCCCCCAAAATTATAAAGAAAATGAATGTAAAATCCCTCTAATTCCCTCATAATTACTTCTATACTTTCCTTCCTTTAAATTAATTCAAGAGATATTGTAGTGCAATTCACTTTCACATCAACTAGAGGAGATCACTGATTAGACCAAACTTAACTTGGAGGCTGACATTGCTAGACAAGTTGAGATTACAAAGAAACATCTAAATTAGTCAATGGAAATAATATAAAAAATACCATCCCAGATTAATATACCTTGATCCATTCCCAAGGATGCAATAAATGTAAAAGATGAGGCTCTAAAATCTAAGTTTCCAACTTGGAAACAAGTACTGTAGTCAAGGGGAAGAGAAGATCAGTCAAACTTGAACTAAGATGTTGAAGTGAAATAAAAATTTGAGGTCATTCCATTCCCATACCCCCTCAAGAACAAAAAATATTTCCATAACGGAGTTCCATTTATAAAACTATGCAAAAGAAAGAGGAGGTGATGTTTACCAAAGGTGAGCAACTAAATGAGTATGATAAAGTATCTACAACACCATTGGATTTGTTTTCTATTCTTGAAATATTTCAAGTATCTTCCATGCCACTCCTTGAGAAAGAACCTATCCTTGAGAAGATGAGTAAATAAGGTCAAATTGAGGTGGTAGTTGATCAAGATGACTTAAGTGATCTAGAGGAAGTTGTCATTGGTACACCTCTTAGTGAGGAGAGAGACCATTCACCCTTCAAAGATGTAGAAGAGGATGTGTTGCAAGAGTATGATGAACCACAAGAGGAAGACACATTATTTAATAAGATAAAACATGATCTTTAAGACTCTTTTGATGATATGATAGATGTCCTTCATCATGATAGTCCTCAAGAACTTGAAGTAGTTACAAAAAGAAGGTGCAAACTAGCCAATGAAGTTGATGAATAAGGTAACCTTAACATCATAAAAACTAATGAAATTTTTGTTATGGATTAATAAATTCATTATAATCTATTATATATGGTTTAAAATGACTTTTAGTCCTATGAACAAGGTCAATAAGGTAAAGTGTCAAAATCCTTATCAAACTATGATGTGCCTACTCCTACATCTACCACTATTCAAATTAAAGAGATCCAAATCACACTAGAATAATATGATGATCATTCAAGAGATTTTTTTGATATCACAAGAATAGGATACTCTCCTCTACAATATTTCCATGATCAACATTATATTGGTGAGGATGATTCCATCAAACATGAAGAATGTATCCCTCTAACCATGCCATCCCAAAAGGCTTCCCCACTTGAGGGTGACTTTTTTGAGGTCTTCAAACAAGGTTACTAACTCTTATTTCCATCTAAAGATGACTCTCTAATATTTAAGGATGAAACTAAAATTTATTGGTCTCAATTTACCATGGAACAAGATTCACCCCTACTTGAATTCAAATCTCTAAGCATGCTCTGAGAGCTACCTCAAACCATTTAACTTTCTCAAGAATGACCTATAGGTGGGGTAGAATTGAGGTTCTTGATGTAAAATAGACATATATGGGATGAATATGACTAGGTTCTTGACTCATCTAGACAAATAATACATAAAAGAGTAGATTAAGAAGGTCCATTTACACTCCTAAGAATTTTTGAACATGAATATGCCTCCAAATGCAAGTGGGAGTCCTCATACAGTGAACAATGCATAATTGGATACCAAGCATTATATGGAAATCTGACTTCATGGAGCAAAATTGATCAAAGGAGATTCTCTTTTGATCTTGAAGAAGAAAGGATGTGTGTTCTAACTAGTTTTTTATAGTAGCTATTATCTTGTTTCAATAAGTGTGTCAGCATATAAGTGTATTTAGTTTCCTTAGTTGCTCTGGTGTCTTAAATTTTTAGTTATTAGTTATTAGTTATTAAATGTTGTTTCTTTGGTTGTATTTATTGTATCTTGTGATTTTTTTAGTCTTTTAGGGTGTTATGAAGTGCTAATTTTTTTAGTATTCCAAGAAGATAGTCATCTAAGCCACAATGTTGGAGTCTTGTCATTGTCATGAAGAGTGAGTGGGTTCTCTTGACCATCAGGCTAGTCACCCCCTATGAGTCACCAAAAATGTTGACAATTTTGTCTCCTAGGTTTTATATATATATATATATATATATATAACCTAGGAGGCAAAATTGTGATGTCATTGACCTATATGACATATGATTCACCATTGAAGACTCATCTTCATTGCTCAACTTACACCCTATGATCATGGGTTTACTTATTACCTTGCAATCTTCCATTTCAAACTTCTTTAACATCTCTCTTATGTACTTGGATTGTGAGATGAATATACCTTTTTCATATTGAGTGATTTTAAACACAAGAAAGAATGATATTTCTCCTAGCATGAACATCTCAAACTCTTTCTTCATCACCTTTATAAAGGCCTTGGTCATGTTCTCATTTTTTCCACCAAAGATGATGTCATCCACATAGATAATTATTATCTACTAATGGTGATCTTCTATCTTGATGTATAGAGAAACATTAGCTTGATTTATATTACTTACCAGTCTTCTCCTTATTTACATATATGTATTCTTGTTGCCAATGATTTGAGATTCAAGGTGATATTTTTGAATCTATCTTGAGTTTCCTTTTGAGTCTTGTCTCTCTTCAACTTCTTCTTATTCCTCATAAATCTCTATAGTCTCCTCTTCATTCTTGAAGTTTGTATTCTCTAAAATGTCCTTTGATTGTGACTGTGATTTCTTTGTCTCATTAATATTCACATTGGTTCTTTCCACTATATTTTGTCTCATTGATCTCATTGATTAATATCCTAAGAATATGCCTTTATCAAATCTAGAATCAAACTTTCCTCAGTCTTCATCATCTCTTCTAATGAAACATTAACTCCAAATCTTTCTAAAGTGTTCCACATTGGAATTTTTTCATTCCATAGTTCATAAAGAGTATTTTTTCCATTAGTCCTTATCTATCCTCTATTAAAAATGTATACTAGATTTATAACTACCTCTCTCTAATATCCATAAGATAATATAGACTCATTTAGCATAGTTCTAGCTATCTCTTGGATTGTCCTATTCCTCCCTTCCAATACCCCATTCTATTGATGTGTCCTGACTTTTGAGAATTATCTCCTTATTCCATGAACCTCACAGAAGTCATCAAACCCATTGGATTCAAACTCTCCTCATATATCATATCTTATGCAATTGATCTTCCCATTCTTTTCATTCTCAGCAAAATCCTTGAATGCCTTGAGCTTGTCTAGAGATTTTGACTTTTCTTTCAAGAATGCAACATAAGTCATTATTATGTAATCATTTATGACTAGCATGAAGTAGCTATATCCTTGAATTATTTTAATTCTTATAGGCCCAAAAATATTAGTTTGTATTAATTTGAAGGGTATTTTAGTAGAGTACTCCTTGGACTTGAACCTTCTTCTAGTCTGCTTACAGTGTTGATAAGCTTTGCAAAGTATATTTTTAGGTTTGGTGATCTTAGGCATGTTATTCACATACTTATTAGTGATAATATTGACCAAATTATCAAAGTTTAGGTAACATAATCTTATATTCCATACCCAACTTTCATCTTTCTCAAGAATCATATCTCCTTCTTGATATCATTCAATACATATAGATTATTCTCAGTCCTCTTAGAATTTTCAATTAGCCTTCCAAATTTGGATCTCCTTATCTCACACCCTTTATCATGAAAGGTTAGTGTCTATCCTTGATTAAAAATTTTACATACACTAAGTATTTTATGTTTCAAACCTTTCACATACAACACATTTTGTGTCTTGATCTTCCCATTATCCAAATTTAAGGCACCCTTGCCAACTATATTGGTATTTGTGTTGTCTCCAAATCTCATTATTCCTATAACATTATTTTTCAATGAGGTGAAGTTATTTATAACTCCTATCATGTGGCTTAATCCACTACTATATATATACCATTTCATGTATTCATCTTGAATGTGAAAATCAATTTAACCTAGCATAGAATCCTCTTTAGTCTTATGTTACTCCTTAGCAAATAGTCCAGCTTGACTCTTGAGCTCAATATGACCAGTCCTAACCTTTTTTAGCTTCCATATGAGTGCTTTATTGTTCTCATGCATTCTAGGATCTTGATACTTATTGTTGAATATTGAGGTCTTTATAACTATATTAGATCAAAATCTTGCAATGTGTCTTATATTATGACAAATGTAGAAAACAATTATTTTTATACTTACCTCTTGATTAAATGCTCCTTTTATTATGGTCCGATGATGACTTATCCTTTATTGAATTGGGATGCTTCATTGGTTTTTTCATGTTTGTACTCTTTATTTTTTCTAACTTCTCATGCTCTCTCTCAAACTTTCTCATCTTGTCTATTATCTCCTCATGCTCAACTTTAAATGAATTTAGATCTATCTTCAATTGGTCACACTCAACTTCCTTTAACATAAACCTTGTGTTGACAAATTCTAATTGACTCTTGAGATCCTTGATAGTGTTATTTTGATGCTTTAATTCATCAAGGGAACTTATGAGCTCAACTTCAAGGTCTAATTTAGCTTCTCCTTCTTCACTATCATAGTAGACTTCTTCATCATATATGTTGTCTTCATCCTTTTGTTAACTATAAATATTGTGCTTATTTAGATCACCATCAAGCTATTAGACTTGTATTAAAAGACTATGATTATATACCAATTTTTGGAAACAAAATTATTGAGAGGGGGGTTGAACCAATCTTTTAAAACTTTCTTTCACATGTACTTTAACATCCTTAAACCATCAAAGCAATACAAAGAAATAGTAATGCATAAAGAGTCATTCACATGAATATAACATAAGATATACACATATGAGTGGGAAAAAATCAAGGGGAAGAAAACCCAATAATCTACGCAAATTTATTAGTATTATAAGTCAAAATATCAAATTTAGTGAATCATCAACTTCACATGGAGTACCAACCCCAACTAGCTAAGCACCAACCCAACTAGGTTTTAATTAGCACCCACTTGCAAGGAGGCACCAACCCCATAAATAAATCAACACAAAATTAACCACATAATTGATTTGATAACATTTACATCACATTTTTTATCAACCAACTGATGATGACCACATCATCATCTCTTCACACTCTTATCCCTCTCAAACTACCTTCTAAGCCTCTTCGCTCAACTATCCCTCTTATTGATTTGATTAGGTCATCTAACATTTATTTTAATACATAATAACACTATTAGATATTCATGAATGGTATTAAATACCTCCTTTATCTATTCAAACTACTATATCCTTTTCTTCAACTCTCTGATTCTCTTACTAGCCAATTAGGCCTTGTTCTTATACTAGGGTCTTGCTCATACACCTCTTGGTAGGACATACACACTTGCCCACTTGAATTTCCCACTTATATTTTATATAAAAAGGTTTTATTCAATGTCATAAACATGAATCAAATAATACAATAGGTTAATCATAGCATATAGGACCAAAACCTATTTTAGGCCTTAAGGAGACTTAATTCAATTAGGCCTTCATTAGCACACGCTACCCTTTGATATTCTTGGAGAAATTTAAAACTTCATACATGGAATGAATACTTAATATTACACTAAAATAGACCAAAATTAATCTCATATTATGTCCATGACACATTTTATCTCTGATCACCACTTGAAGCATTCCATTGGTAATGTTCACAATTAGGCCTGTGCAGACCTAGAAAGTTTGTCTTGAACTACTCAAGATAAAACACAAATTAGATTAAAAAAACATGGAAAATAAAACACATACACAAAAACATTAATACCTCAAAAAATTCAATAATTTTATTATACTTCATTACATAGGGAAAAATGACTCAAAAACACTCCTGTAACTTGCTCACTCAGAACTACCACTTTTACTTAAAAACCAATCATAGTGATTTTGACCTTAAACACTTATATGACCACTTTAAAATAATATTGATGCATTTATATTATCCTATGTTATCACTATACCAATATTATCTAGAAATATAAGATGGTAAAATGTCAATATTGGCCTTTTAAACTAATATCATAACCTTATACCCCACTATCTCATCTAAACTAGATAGGGCAACTTATGAGAAAAAAATTCATCGTATCCACTAACCTAAAAAAATTCTATCCAAAATTAACATGTCTTAAAAGGCTTGATCAATGTCTCCATGAGATTGGATTCATCCCTAATCCATGAAAACACATCCCTAATCATTTTCTCACTTTTGCCTAGATTTCTCATTATTTGTGCCATTAGGCCTATTAACAACCAATTATCTTGGATGACCAATTTATAAATATTAAGGGATATAAATTTCCCATGAAAATTAAATGACACAAACTATGGGTCTTAAAATTTATCCTCCATCCATTTAACAACTTTGACTTGGTCAAATCTAATTGTTATAGAAAATTTATGAGAAACAAGGCCTTTCCTATAGGGCCCACTCACTAACCTAAAGACTCAATCACACCTATATATTCCTAGGAAAGTTTAATACAACTTAAAATCACTAAAATATCCATAAAAATCCATTTTTATCACTTTAAAGAAACTTCTTTCATATCAAGTCACTATTAGGGCTCTTTAAGGGTTTAAAATAATCTTTCACTATTAAAAATCATTCATAAAACTCATCCCCTCATTCCAAAAAACAAATCCTATAAATTTGAGTTAGGAACCTTCCCCATCTACCATGAATATCTTAGGTTCTCATCTATAGGTTACACATTCCAATGAACACTTGAAAGTCCTTCTCAGGCTGAGAACCCTTCATTTTATGGACTTGAGAGATCTCAATATTAATTTTCATGCCTTTTATTTTAAACCATGACCTAATTTTTTTAAACATGATTAAAAAAATATATCATACCTTTGACAAAACTCACTTATCCATACTTTACTTTGAAATAAAACCTCATACCTCATTAGGCCATACTCTCTCTCATTGCTTGTTTAGACCTTAACCTACAAACCACATTAGGCCTTAAAACTAACATTCATACCTCTTTCAATGTGACATCCACCTCAATCACATAATAAATAAAATTATATAATTATTAAACACTCATTATATCCTTCATATTCCTTTACAATAGATCATGATGTCTCATCAGGCCAAGCAGGGTTTAGAAGAGGTCTAGGTGCATACTAGGTTTATAGTTCCTACCCCTGTAGGCTCACCCTGAGACTAACATGAGTGATAAAATGCCTCATATACATGTTCAATAAACTTTATAAAAACACTCATGCCTATGTGATCTTATATTACCAATCCACCATGCTCAAACCTTCTCACTATGACTTTACATGGCATGACTAGTGTCATGACTAGGCTTCTCAAGCACTTGAAACTTGAAACCTGATCTTTAAACACTCCTTGATTATTATAAATATTTATCACATAAATTATATTCTCCTAAAATAATTTAATAACTCTACACATACCTCTTTATGCTCATTATTCACATGCTCATGTTATGACTATGTTTGTTATGATTAGGCTTCTCAAGACACCTTGTCTCAAGGACTAGTATTCAAACATGAATAACTAAATAATGATAATAAAATTATTTAATAAACTGATGAACATGTTTATTAATAATATTTGACATCAATGAAAATATCAATGCAAAACCTCAATAATAGGAACAATGCTCAACAATCTCCCCCTTTATCATTAATGACAAAACATACTATAAACTAATCATTCTTATCTCTCCATTATAGTCTTTCTCCCCCTTTGAAATAAATGACAAAGTGAATTATGTAACTCCTTATATCACAGTCCTTGAAAACAAAATACTCAACACATAAGATTATGATTTTATGAGACAGTACAAACATGCTCCCCCTATCTCCATGCATACCTTTTTGGAACAACTCACTTATTCTTGGAGCTAATAAACCTGATTAGCTCCACCTAAGTACTTTGGCTTCTTTAATTATTTATATGGATATGAATTACAACCAATTCCTATCTTAGGTTTTTAAATTTTACCTTTGGAATTGGTTTGGTTAAGATGTCTACAAGCTAATCTTGTGTAGAAACATACTCAATTCTGACACTTTGTTCACTTACCTACTTTCTTAGAAAATGATACATAATGGGAATGTGATTGGTTCTTATGTGAATGTTATGGTTATTTGAGATGATTATGTCACTTTTATTATCATAATAGATAGGTCTAAGACCATCATACTCCACCTTGTAGTCTTTTAGGGTCTATCTCATCCACAAGACTTGAGTGCAACATGAAGCTACTACAATGTACTCATCCTCATAAGTTTATAATTCTATTCATGGTTGCTTCTTGATTATACATAAAATTAGGCATCCACCTAAGAATAAATATCCTCCACTGGTACTCTTCCTATCATCTATGCTTCCTACCCAGTCTAAATCTATGTAGTTAATCAAATTGACCTCCTTGCTTCTTGGATACCACAATCCATATTCCATAATCCCCTTGAGATACCTAAATATCCTTTTGATAACTTGTATATGATTCTCCTTTTAATCTACTTGAAACCTTCCCATAATACATACTAATTTTATGATGTTAGTTCTAGAGGCTATGGTGTATAACAAAATTCTAATCATTAACCTATATGACATCTGATTGACCTTTGAAGACTCATCTTCCTTGCTCAACTTACACCCTATGATAATGGGTGTACTAACTACATCAAAATATTCCATCTTAACTTATTCAACATCTCTCTTATGTACTTGGCCTATGAGATGAATATATCTTTTTTATATTGAATGATTTATAACCCAAGAAAGAATGATATTTCTCATAGGATGGACATCTCAAACTCTTTCTTCATCACCTCTATAAAGGCCTTGGTCACGTTATCATTATTTCCACCAAAGATGATTTCATCCACATAAACAAATACTATCAACTATTGGTCATCTTCTATCTTGATGTATATATTATTATCTTCAACTCCTCATTTGAATCCTTATTCCAATAGATACCTATCTAATTGAGTACACCAAGTTCTATGAGACTATTTTAGATAAGAGAGAGCCGTTTTAAATCTACAAACATAGTCTTTATCATCTAATAGTGATAACCCCTTAGGTTACTCAATGTACACTTCCTCTTCCAAATTCCCATTAAAAAAGGTAGATTTGGCATCCATCTAATATACCTTGAATCCTTTGAATCCTAAATATGCTAGAAACAATTTGATGACCTCAAATCTTGTTACTAGTGTAATGGTCTCCTCAAAGTCTACCCCTTCAACTTTTTCATATCCCTTTCATAAAAATGTAGCCTTATCCCTAGTGACTTCTCCATATTCATTTAAATTTTTTATAAACACTCATTTAATGTCAATGACATTCTTGTTTTTAAGCCTAATAAGTAGTTGCCAAGTCTCATTCTTCTTTATTCAATATAACTCCTCATTTATAGCACCTATCCAAAATTTATCTTTGATTTCTTCTATAAGAATCTTATGTTTAATCTTGGATAATAGACTAACCTTCTCCTTGTTTTCATACTTGCATTCTTATTGACAATGATTTAAGATTCAGGGTGATCTATTTGAATCTATCTTGAGGGTACTTTTGAGTCCTATCTCTCTTCAACTTCTTCTTGTTCCTCATCAACCTTTATACTCTACTCTTTATTCTTGAATTCCATATTATCAAAAGTTTCCTTTAAATGTGAGTGTAATTTCCTTTATCTCATCAATCTTTAAATTAGTGTTTTTCACTACCTTTAATAGCCTCTTGTTATAACATCTATAAGCTGAGTTTGTTGATGAGTATCCTAAAAATATGCCTTCATCAGATCTAGAGTCAAACTTTCCCAAGTATTCACCATATATTTAGATGAAACATTTAATCCCAAACACTCTAAAGTGTTTATCATTGATAGGTATTCCCTTCCATAGTTTATAAGAAGTCTTATTTCAATTAGTCCTTATCTATCCTCCATTCAAAATGTAGACTATAATGGTTAATACCTCTACACAATATCCATCAGATAATATAAACTCATTTATCATAATTATAACCATCTCTTGGACTATCTTATTATTCTTTTCCACTACCCCATCTTATGAGGTGTCCTAACTATTGAGAATTGTCTCCTTATTCCATGAACCTCATAAAAGTCATCAAAATCATTAGACAAAACCTATCCTCCTTTATTAGATCTTAGCCACTTGATCTTCCCATTATTTTCATTCTCAATGAGATACTTGAATGCCTTAAAATTTTCAAGATCTTTTGACTTTTACTTCAAGAATGCAACCCAAGTCATTATTGTGTAATCATATATGAGTACCATAAAGTATATATCTCCTTAAATGATTTGCATTATTATAGGACCAAAAAGATCAGTGTGTATTAACTCCAAGGGTCTTGTACTAGATTATTTATTAGACTTTAACCTTCTTATAGTCTACTTACCATGTTAAAAAGCCTTGTAAATAATGTTTATATATTTGGTGATCTTATGCATGTTCTTCATAGACTTCTTAGTGCTAATATTTACCATATTATCAAATTTTAAGTGACCTAACCCTCTGTGCCATATCCAAATTTAATTGATATTTCCCATGTAGCATCTCTTCTTGTTTATCTCATTCAAGACATATAGATTATTCTCAGTCCTCTTAGCACTAGCAATTACCCTTCCAAATTTGGCTCTACTTATCTCTCACCTTCTATTATGAAAGGTTAGTGTGTATAATTGATTTCAAATTAGACTCACACTAAGAAGGTTATATTTCAAACATTCCACATACAACACATTTTGTATCTTGGTTTCCCATTGTCCAAAATCAAGATACCCTTGCCAAATATATTGGTAGTTGTGTTGTCTCCAAACCTCACTAATATTTCAATATTATTTTTCAATGAGATAAACTTATTTATGTCTCATTTCATGTGTATTAAGTAACCACTATATATATACCATTTCATGCCTTCATCTTGAATGTGAAAGGTAGATTGAGTTAGCATAAAATCCTCTTTGGTCTTTTGTTCCTCCTTGGAAAATAGTCCATCTTGACTCTTGATCTCAATATCATTAGTCCTAACTTGATTTGGATTCCATACCAATGTTTGATTCTTCTCATGCATTATAGGAGATTCATATGTCTTGTTTAATCTTAAGGTACCTCTAACTCTATTAGAGAAGAATCTTGCAATGTGTCCTATATTATGATAGATGTAACAAACACCATTTCTATACTTACCTCTTATCTAATTACTCCTTTTACCATGGTCCCATGATGACTTATCCTTTATTGCATTGGGATTCATGATTGGTATTTTCATGTTGGTACTCTTGAATTGTTCTAAATTTTGACACTCTCTCTCAAACATGCTCATCTTTTCTATGAACTAGTTATGCTCAACCTTCAAGGAATCTAGTTCTATGTTTAATTGGTCATACTCAACTTCCTTTGACCTAAATCTTGTGTTGATACCTTCTAATCAACTCCTTAGATCATTTATATTATTTTTTTATGCTTCAAATTATCAAGGGAACTTATGATCTCAACTTCCAGGGTCTACTTCATCTTCTCCTTCTTCACTATCATAATATACTTCTTCATCATACATGTTGTCTTTTTCCTTTTGATCACAAGGCATCGTATGCATCTTTCAATCACCTTCAAGATGTTAGAATTATTTCAAAGGACCAAGATCTGATACCAATTATTGGAAACACAATTATTGAGAGGGAGGAGGTTAATCTATCTCTAAAAACTTTCTTTCAAATGTAATTAAACATTTCTTGAGCCATCAAAGGAATATAAATATAGAGCAATGCATAAAAAGTCATTCACATGAGCATAACATAATAAACACACATATGAGTGGGAAACACTCAAGGGGAATAAAAACCATTGATCTCTTCAAATTGACTATAGTCCTATAATTCAAAATATTAAATTTAGTGAAGCACCAACTTTACATGGATCACCAACCCCAAATAGCTAAGAACCAACCCATCTAAGCTTTAACAAGCACCCACTTACAAGGATACACCAACCCCATATATGAATTAGAACTAAATCATACACATAATTTATTTCATCACCCTCATATCACATAATTTATTTCATCACCTTCATATCACCTTATTTCCAAACCAATTGATGATGACCACCTCTTTATCTCTCCACACTCTTATCCATCTCAATTTTCCTTCTATGCCTCTTCTCTTATTTAGCCCTATTTTTGACTTGATTAGGTCATATGACCTTTATTTTCATACATAGTAACCAAATTATATATTAATTATAGTTTATATAAACACTTATTATGGTCTATAATACCTCCTTAATCTCTTCAAATTACTATATCCTTCTCTTCAACTCTCTCATACACTTACTAGTCAATTAGGCCTATTAGGCCTTATGCTTATACTAGGCTCTTGCTCATACACCTATTGGTCATAAATACACACTTTAGCACTTATATTTTAAATAAAATAGGTATTATTAAATTTACATAAACATTAATAAAACATTAAAATAGGTTTTTCATATCATATAGGACCAAAACCTCTTATGTGCCTTAAGTAGACCTAATTCAATTATGCCTTCATTAACACACATTACCCTTTGATCTTCTTGAAGTAATTTAAAAGTTAATTAATGTCAATAATAATTTATAATAAACTAAAATATACCCCTAATAATATAATATTATGTCCATAACACCTTTTATCTCCAACTATCACTTGAATAACACCATTAGTAATATTCATAATTAGGCATGTGCATACCTAGAAAGTTTGTCTTGAACTATTGAAGATAAAACACCAATTATATAAAAAAAATGGAAATAAAACATATTAAAAGAACCTTAAGGACCTAAAAAAATTCACCAAGTTAATTATACTTCATTACATAAGGAAAAAAGACTCAAAAACATTCCTACAACTTGCTCACTTAGAACTACCATTTTTCCTTAAAGCCCAGTCATGGTGATTTTGAACTTCATCACTTTTATAAACACTTCAAAATATCCCTAATTAATTTTTATGATATTATTTTATAATTATAAAATTATTAGATATAAATATAATATGGTGAAATGGAAATGTTGGTCTTACAGACCAATCTCATAATCTTGTACCTCATTGTTCATTTGAACCAGATAGGTCAACTTATGAGAAATTTTTTCATCATATACAATGACATAAAAAAATTATATATAACATTAAAATATATTAAAAGTTTTTAAATTTTTTTCCATGTACTTGGCCTCATCCCTATTCCATGATAACACATCCCTCATCATTTTATCACTTTTGCCTAGATTTCTCACTATTTGCACAATTAGGCCTATTAGCGATAAGTTGTCTTGGATGACCGATTTACCATACCTAAGGGTTATAACCTTCCCATAAACATTCATTGAAATTAACTATATATATCAAATTTTTTCTTCCATCCATTTAGTAACTTTGAATTGGTCAACTCTGACTACTACAATAAAGCTTTGAAAAACAAGGCCTTTATTATAGGGTCCACTCACTCACCTAAAGACTCAATCACACCTAGAGATGATTTTAAGAGTTTAATACAACTTATTATCACTAAAATAGTCTTAAAAATCCATTATTATCACCTTATAATAAATTATTTCATATCAAGTCACTATTAGGGTTCTTTAAGGTTTTAAACCATCTTCTACTATTAGTAATCATTCATAAAGCTCATCTCCTCATTCCATAAAATTATTTTTGAAAATTTGAGATAGGAACCTTCCACATATAGCATGAAAATATTATGTTTCCATGTAGAGGTTACATGTGCCAATTAATGGTTGAAAGTTCTTCTCGAGTTGAGAACCCTTCATTTTGTGCACTTGAGAGATCTCAAAACCATTTTTCATGCTTTTATTGTAAACAATGACCTCAATTTTTTTTTTAAATGATTGAAAAAATACACCATAAATATAAAAACACTCACATATACATAATTTCCTTGGAAAAATAAACTCATACCCATTAGGCCATACTCTCTCACATTACTTGCTTAGACCTTGACCTAAAAACCACATTAGGCCTTAAAAATGACCTTCATTCCTCTTCCCATGTTATATACACAAAAAAATCAAACTCAATAAAACTCTCTCATTATAAAATACTAATTATATCCTTCATATTCTTTGACATTAGATCATGATGCTTTATTAGGCCAAACATGGTCTAGAAGAGGTCTAGGTGCATACTAGGTTTGTAGATCCTACCCATTTAGGCTCACCCTGAGAATAAAATGAATAATTAAATCAATCATATATATTAACAAGTAAATTTATAAATTAAATTATTCTTGTGTTCTCATATATCACTAATAAACCATGCTCAAACCTTCTCACTAGGACTTTACATGTCATGACTAGGCTTTTCAAGCACTTGAAACTTGACAACTGACCTTGAAATACTCCTTGATGATTTTACACCTTTTTAAAATACATGATATGATCCTAAAATAATGTCATATGTATAAACATACCTCTTCATTCTCATCATTCACATGTTCATTCTATGACTATGTTTGTTATGACTAGGCTTCTCAAGACACCTTTTACGCAAGGACTAGTAGTCAAACATGCTTACCTCAATGATTCTAAGAACATTATTTAATGAACTCATAAAAAAAATTATTAATAAACTTTTAAATTAATTAAAAAAATCAATAATAGGAATAAGTATCAACATAATAAACTTAAAATACTTAATTATGGGTTAGTTAAGTCATAAAGGATCATAAAGAAAAAAGGTAAATATAATAAAATAAAAAGGTGAATAATATAAGAGAATTCCTAAAGTGAAAATGGTAAAATGTAATAAATTTTCACCATTAAGTGATTATTCATAAACAAAGACCTATGTAAATAAAATAATTAAAAAGACATTAAAATTAATTATTGTCTCAAATTTGGGTGTCTACAAAATTAATTTTCTCTCCTTTTGATGTATTGTATAAATTTGTGTTTATTTTCAATCAAGTGAGGATATACATTTGTCTAAAAATAAATGGGGGGTATGTTTTCCATAAAAAATGATGGCTTTTCAAAGGAAACATAAATAAATGTTTAAAACTCAAATAATAATGGTTTCACAAATGAATAAATTGGACTAGCCATATCATAAAGATACATATTACACCTAAAACTCTAAACATAAAATTTAGTTTCATCACATGACATACCAATATTAAAACCTTTAAAGAGTCAAAGTGAGTTTGTGTGTGATTGATTTTATTATTCCTTGAATAATATTGATATAGCTTAGGAATGATCACTTAACTTATACTCTAAAGGGTTTTATTGTGATGGCTAAGAAGAGGAAGGATTGGGAATTTATCTATTTGTAGCTAGGTGTCCATATCCCCAAAATAGATACCTTTGGCTCCACTCTAAGCCTTGTTCCATTTACAACTAGTTATCTATAACCATAATGGAGGTTTTTTGTATCACCCCTTAGGAGAATTTATTTTAATTTATTTGAAGCTTTCATACTCTCAATTACTTATATTTATTTTCATTTATATTTCCTAAAAGGGTTAACCAAAGTATAAATATGATTATAATTTTATTATTAAATGATATTATTTTAATTAGTTGTATACTTCAAAGTAATTTTAACTATAGAAAGTGTAATTTTGACTCTCTTAAAATGTTATACATTTATTAATTAATGTTATAATTACAAAACAAATCTTCATGTCTTTAGTAAAAATATACCTCAATCAATTTTTGTAGTTGATATTTGTTCATAAGCTAAACCATTTTCTCCTAAATTTTAAACATATCCATAATGGTTACATCTATATTATCTATTTGAATGTGATGAATATATTTTATGGTAATGATGGACATTGTTTGAAATGAATCCTTAACTTATATGTTTTCTATCTTTAACAATATTTATTGAATTATTATATACTAAAAATGGAATACCCAATGAAAACAAGGAAATAAAATATAAACCATGAAATCAAATAGAAAAAATAAATCTAATGTAAAGTTAGTCTAACTTTCATACCCTTAAACTACTCCCAAACTACAAATCAAAATCAATCTGAGGGTGATGAACATGATATAGCTAAGAAGTAATGCTTCAATTATTATCCATTCAATAATAATGATATATCATGTCCTTAAAATTATTTTAATATAAAGTCATTATTTTCCAATATCTCAAAGATATTATGTGTACCAATCTATAATGTCCCAATTTTTCATGTCATCCTTTCTTCTCATATGTCGTGTTCCATATTAAACCAAATATCTATTTATAAAATCATTTAACTTTCATCTCTTTTCAAACCATATTTTTGACAATATATTGATTATTAATAAACATTTTAAGGGTATCATCTTGTGCATCTTCCATCGATATAATACTGATTATCCTTGATTAGATATTTTCAACTCCTTCCATGTACTCTTGCATAAATGGATAAGTGGGTAGATTCAGTGTGATGGGGAATACTAGTTGTTGTCTATAAATGAGCAAAAAGGGATGATATTATAACAATTTATTATATTATTTATTATCATCACATAGTCCATATTTAGGAAATGTATACTAATTTATAATTATCTTCATAACAAACTTTTAATAACATCATTAAGGTTATTACTTGTACATTTGATTACTCCATTCCCTTAGGCATGTTAATTGGAATAAAACCTTAGATTTTTATTGTTGTCATAATCCCATTAAATGAATTATATAGATTATAATAAGGTCTATTATCATAAACTAGAAAAAATAGTACCAAACCTACTAATGATATTCTCTTAAATAAATTATATGACTTCCTTTTTATTTCATTCTTTGTGAACACCACTTCAGTCCACTATGTACATTAGTCTATATCACTTAGCCCAAATTTATGACCTTTTAAATAATTAAAATTAGTAAAACCAAAAAATTCAATTCCCTAATGGGTGAAATTTTTGGTATTGATTACCAATTATAATGTCTTGGTTGTGTTCTTCTCTCTCATATCAAATCTCTAGCACTCATGAAAATTTATCATATGGTTATGAACATAGCTGAAGATCATGGGCTAGTAATATATTTATCTAAGAATATCATGTGTTTTATATTTCCATAAGGATGACCACTTCTAAATTATATATGGAATGTTCTAATAATTTCATTGGATTCATGCATGTTTACACATCTAAGGTAGAGTCCTTCATAATTCATGTGATATGAGAATCCTTTCTTCATCATATAATGACCTAATTTTAGTATCATGTCTCTTTTATATTCTTAATTCAATTATTGTGGAAAATATCCATATAACATGAAATGAAAATTGCGATCATACCATGGCTTTGGTTTTATTTATCTAATTCCCTATCATGATTATGATCCTTGGGTTAACTTCTGTGATTTAATTGTGTAAGACCTTGGTCTCTCACATTTTTTTGGATTAATTTCTCTTGTAACTTAGCCCTCCACTTTCCTCTATGTTCACCTAATTTATTTTTACCATGCATAACCTTCATGATAGAGTCAAACAAAATGGTGTGGACTTTCTTATGAAGGATGTAATGTCATAGATTGTTCATATCTTTGACTATTACATGTGATTTCTTGTCCAATGTTGGTACTTCAATTATAATATTTCATAGTTTTTATCATGAATGTTAAAGGATGTTCCTCTTCATTAATTATATGTTTCAATACAATTGTTATAATGTGATCAAAAGTGAATGAAAAAATATATAATTATTTGGTAAAATTTAGATTGCTCAATGCTCAAATTTTCATAATGGTATATTTGATATCTTGGAATTTGTATTTGGTTTAGGGGGGCCATTCAATTTTTGAATTGTGTTTCATGAGGGCATTAAGGGGTTTAAAAATATCATAAAAAGTAAAAATAAACTTACGTATAAAAATTATTTTTACAAATAAATATTATAATTCCCTCTTACTATTAAGGAGTGGTATTTTTTAGATTACACTAGATCTTTTAGGGTCAATATAAATACCTTATTTAGTGATGATATGGCATAGTATCTTACTTGAATTAATTCCAAAGATAATATTTTCAATTTTAGTGAAATACCATAGCTCCTGTATCTTTAAAACACATTCTAAAATGATACATAGGTTGTGACCTATGATCAAAAAATAAAGTTATATTAACATTATAAATAATAATGCATTTCCCAAATAAACCTTGAAATGAAGAATCCATTGTTAATTTATATTTAATACATGTATTTATCAAACCAAAAGGCATTCTCTTATTATTAAATTTCCCCATGCTATTATGAAATCTATTTTATTATATATTCTTTATCAAATAGGATTTGGTTTTATCTTAAAATCCATCCAAAATGACATCATCTTAGAACCATTGACCATTTGAACCACATCATCAAGAGATGGAAAATGATAACTATCTTTCTCTAAGGACCTAATTAGGTTCCTAAATTCAATACATAGCCTAATTTCACTATTTTTCTCGTAGACTAATACTAGGTTGGCTACCCATGAGGAATGGTGAAGTAGGAAAATTATTTTTATTGAAAGCAATTTCTAAAATTCTTGATAGATGAGGGTTTTAAAGATGGGACCAAATAGAAAATGGATTTGACTAAAAATATTTTTTACCTCTTTAATAAGGATAATATGAGTTATTACATGTAGGTAAAATATTTAAGGTCGTATGTCAAAAAAATCACATATTTATATTAAAAGTTAAGTTGTTTGAGTTATTTATTTGAATTTGTGTAAGATAGGCCAATATCCATACTATGGGGTTATTTAGGGTATTCCAAATTCATGAGGATAGACTAGTAGCCCATAAAAAAAAAAATTATGTTGATTAGTTGGCATGTCAAGGTCATATATTCTTTGAAGAGACACCATCACTTTGGGGATTCTATTTTATTTCAACCTCATGAATATGTCATCATTTAGATCATCTTTCATGAAATAATCTCTATCCTTTTCAATTATGAAATGTGCATCAAAAACACCTAAATTGTTCATTAATTCAATAGTTTTTTGGTCATCATTAAATAATTCAAATTATTTACACTTTTTAAGATAGAAGGATAGGAAATCCATTCAATTGATATTTTTGTAATTTAGAATTGTTTGTAGATGATGTTGGAAGGGATTCTATAAATTGACTCTTTTCCATAGGGATCATTTTGATGTTAAATGCATCAAATGATTTAATTAAGTCCCAATATATAGTTTGTATTTCCTCAAATATGATAGTTTACACTAAAATTTTATTTGAATCCAATTAATTTGTAATCTAAAATCTCCAAACATTTAAAATCCTCTTATCTTGTGACTAAAAGTAACTACAAGTCTAGAATCATAACCTCATACTCAATAAATTTATAAGTACAAGGTAATTATAATTAATAAGAAAAAAGGTACTACTTTACATTGTAGTCTAAAAAAAGAATACTTGAAAGAGATCCTTGCTTGGAGAAAACTCAATCAAATTATAGAGACCAAAGGCTAGGGTAGTTATCATTTGTATTATGGTTATCTTTGTTATAAGAATCAATTTTAAGTATATAGAATCTAATTTATGTGGAGACCATGTTCACCTTTTCATTATTTGCATTATATTTTTTGATTGTGTGTTTCATCTTGGGCTCATTATCAATAGCCTTAATTTTGAATTTTCTAGTTGAACAACTATTTAGTTAGTTTTAGTAGGCTTGAGTCCTAATTTATCACAACTACTGATAGGCATAACATTATTTAAGGGACCAAAATCAACCAAATATTTGTGTACATTTTTATTAAATATTATAGTTGTTAACAAAAAAGGTAGAACCTCAATATTATTCTTGTGAATTAGTATATTTGCATGTGTTGTTTTTTGTTTGTTTGAGGCCAATTCTCAGTCAATAATTTTAGAATTAATATTATTATTCTATAATTTTTACCAACTCATGCAAGATGATTTTTAAATTTTCTAATATTTCCATGTGAATCTACCAAAATATATCATTCATTCACTTTTGGTGGAGGAGGATCATTGGTTTTTGTATTGGGATCCTTAAGGAATAATGGTCTTATTAGGAGGTGTAAAATTTGAAAGGACTATGTGATTTAATACTCAAGCCATAATTTTTTCTCTGGTATTTTTTGGAAATAATTCACATCTTTAATGTTTTCCTATGGTTCATTATCCTCTTAACTAGGGAAATTAAATGTCTCTAGCATAATTTTCATACTAGGTGAATTTGATGTGTTAAGAGTGATAGATGTGTTAGATGTACCTTAGTGGTTAGTGACCACTTCATGCCCTCTCATGTCATTTTATAATATCTAAAATCCATTACAGGACTTGACATAGTCTCACTCTCAATTTTTGGGTGGTACTATGAATGTTACACTGGTTAGGCAGAGCCATTTCACAAATGTTAATGTCAAGTAGTCTATTTGGAAATGGCTCAAGATTATTATTGGTATATTTTAATGGAATGTTGTAACTTTGATATATATAATTTTAATTTTTTCCCCACTAGTTTTTCCAACTCCATTTTTGATGTTGATAAAATCATTTTCCATGTGATAGATTGCATCAACTTTATTATTTGTTGAATCTTGTGGTAATTTTTATATTTTTTACAACTAAGATTATAGTTTGATTTTGGTTTTATGTTATGATTTTAAAATTTTGTCATTCATAAAACCAAGTTGTTAGTTGGGGAAACATGTCTCAAATTTATCGAGTTAAGCATGGGGGCATTCTAATTGGAATTTGGAATGGGGTTAAGCATTGGTATTTTTATTGATTTATAGAATATTGTGTCCATAGGGATTTAATTATATGTTAATTTTAATAGCCTCAATGTAGGCTCCTAGGGAAACATTAATGTCTATAACATGTCTAAGGAACATAGATATCATTGGATCCAATGCATTTTGATACATTTTAAGGGATAAAAAAGTAGTAACTCTATTATACATCTTTTGAAATATTACATTAAATGTTATTATTGTCTCATTGGGTTCCCACTTGACACTATAAAATATTCGTTTCGTGACACTAGGGTTAGTCTCTTGACCGAATTGAGTTAGGAAGGTATTCTCAAATTGATTCCCACAAGTAATGGAAATCATAATAAAATTGAGAAACCAAATGTATTTAGTGTCTTATAATGTGAATGTAAATAACATACATACAACTTATTCATGTTATACATCCATCAACATCAGGGTACACCTAAAGGAGGTGAAATTATCCTCAATTATTTTTATAGTATAATAAGTGTAACATAAGAGACAACTACCCTAAACAAAAAACAATTATCCAAATATCCCCCTTGTTTACCATTTTTTCAAATATTCACTCATTATTTGGATGTTTCTTTATAGATTCATTCAATGGTGTTATAAATTCTCTTGTGATAACTTAATCCCTCTATAAATTTAATTTCTTATATCTGTAGGTCATTTTATATATAAAAATGCTAGAGTTTTATTCAATTATATTAATTCATAAAATGAGTCTCAAAGACTATCTCTTCCATTATATATCTTCAAATGCAATAATTTTTCCACCAATCTGATAATAAAGTTACACATTTTAATTTGTTCCAAAAATAGGGTCAATTTTTTTCCTAAATCGACATTTTTTTATTTTTTTAGTATAAAAAATATAGATATTTACATCAAATTTTGTGATGCAAAAATGGTACAAAAGTTATTTGGTTAAGAACTTTTATTTACACTAATTTTGTGCCACCTTTGTACCACCAAAATAAAAAAAAATGTCACATTTGCACTATTATTGCACCACCTTTGTGCCACTACAAACTAGCATACTTATGGTGCAAATATAATTCAAGAATAATAAAAATTAACTACAATAAAATTGTTTTTAATTTTTGGTAATTAAAAATAATTATATAATATTTATTTTTAAATTATTTATAAATATATATGTTACAAATAATCATATTATTTTTTCTTAAATAAATGAAATTATAATAGTTTTTATATTATCTTATATAATAATGTATATTACATTATTATATATAATCTTATTATATTATTCATTCAACTTAAATAAAAGATCTACTTTATTCATTAACACCCAAGAAGGCCTTCAAAATAAACTAGCCATCATCCGTGGCTATTAGATTGGGAAGCTCTATTCCATCCACCATGTACTTCCCCTTTTCATTGGCAAACTAAAAGATGAATTCTATAATCCATTGGTGGACAAAATTCAAAAGAAACTCATAGGCTAGAAAGGCCATCTCCTTACTCAATTTGGTAAGCTCCAATTACTTAAGATCACTATACAAATTATCCAAATATACTTCATGTCTATTTTTAAAATTTTGAACAAAATTGTTGACAAAATAGAATAAATTCAACACAATTTCTTGTGTAAATGGATGAAAGATAGGTTTAGGTTCCCCATGGTTCATTGGGATAAGGATTGTCTACCTAAACCTAATAGTGGATTAGGACTTCAACAACTAAGACACATGAACAAATCCCTACTTGCCAAAATGGGATGGAAAATCTTGAAAGAAGATAAGCAATGGACACAAATCGTTAAGGCCAAATACATAATGGGTAATAATGAAGATAGATTCTTATGGGAGGAAGGTCTAATGGATGGCTTAACCTTATAGAAAGTGATCTCTAGTGGCAATAAGTTTTTACAAAAAGGCTATAAGTATTAATTAGGTAATGGGAAATTGATGGATTTCTAGGATGATCCTTGGTTTCTCAAATCCATATCATCTTCCAACACCCATGGACCTATCATATTGATAGTTGAATGGGGTAGAAAAGTTAAAAATTACTAGGATTTCTCTAAAAGCTCCCCTAAATGCAAATTTCTTAATCAGAATAATATCACCTATGAGGAATCCCAAGTTCTTTTTGAGCTAAATTATAAAATTTAACAATTCACATACCTCACTTTCCTAAGGAGGATTATATTATTTGGGTTGTAGAAGATATTGGGTCCTACTTAGTGAAGTCAAGATATTTGGTGGATTTGGACCTAGAGGATCAATAGGATCTCTGGTTCCCTCTCTGGATTAAACACCTTATCCCAAAAATCAATTTTTTCTAGTTGGTAGCTCAAAACTAGATACTCACCATAGATAATCTTATCAAAAGGGTCCTAAAAAATCCCTAATCATTATTCACTCTACTCATCTATTGAGTTAGTTTACCATATGTTTCTAGAGTGCGCTTCTAATCTCTGAATGCTTAATTGGTTTCCTAATCAATTCTTAATTTCTTTGACATACCCAAGATCCATTTAGGATCTTATTTAGCAATAAAAACCCCTGTGGTCACTCCCATATATTTCTTTCCTATGGATCCTTATCCTCCCTCATTCTTCTGGGTCATTTGGAAGGCTAGGAATGATTAAATTTTTGATAATTATAGCACTTCAAATAGGTTTATTTTCAAATATCTTTGTTATTCTATTTCAAATAATTAAAAATCTTTCATCCCCAAGACAAGGTCAAGTGTTCTCCAATTAAATACTTTACCTTTCACTTTTGGAATCTATCTCAAGTAGTGGAAACACCACCATTAGTGGCATCCCATCATGCTACCAAATGCTCAAGTCCCCCTACCGATTGGTTCAAGTATAAATTTGATGGTACATCTAAAGACAATCTAGGTATAATAGGGGGAGGAATAATTCATGATCATGTTGGACAAGTGTTTTCTACTTGTGTAGGTTCCTTGGGTTATAAAACCAACCACATTATCAAGGCTATGCTTAATTTTTGGGGCATTCATCTTACATCCCAGAACTTATCATCAAGGGAGACTTCTTTAATATTATCCACACTATTGAAGGTAAAGTCACCCCATCTCATACCATCAAATATATATTCGATGATTCTCAAATCCTTTTCCACTCATTTGAACAATTATTCATTGTCCATGTGTACTAGGATGAAAATTATGAAGTGGATAGTCTTGACAATTTTGGAGTGAGTGCTAATAGGCTGGTCATGTGGGATAACCCTAATCAAATCACAACCCAAATCCTAAATAACCTCAATAATGAATACATCTAATTATCACATTGAGTTGTCTAGGCCTGTTCTAAAGGATGCATTAATGAAAAGCATGTAGAATTAGTTGGTTAATGATTCCCACCTAATTTTGCATTTAATTGTATTGGTGATAACACTTTTTTCAAATTATACAAAAGAATAAATACAAACACTAAGTTTATGGGTGACATTTCTGGTAGTAAGTAGAAAATGGGGGTGAAAGAGACTGACTGGAACTGATCTCTTACTTACATGTCTGGAATTATAGGAAAGTTTGGAAAAAACTTTGTAAAGGTGGTCTAGATTCATTCATGCAATGCATTATTGGCCATGATGAAAACCTCTTAGTATTTTTTCTCATGTGGAACCAATGTATAATTAGAATGAGGGGTCTAAGAATTGTTGTCTTAGAGGAAAGTATTGGTGAGGTGAAAGGCATGCCTTGTAATGGGATGAAAGCTTTCAAAGATGGTAGCCATAAGTTGGAACTAATGTGGAATTTTTAAAAATTTGATGAAGAGTTGAAGGTGGAAAAAAATCACTCACTAGGCTCAACCTTCCAAAGTGTTGGCCAAAAATCTATCTGTAAGTGATGAAATATCTCACTTTGGAAGGTAAGTTCACTACAATTTTCTCTCATCACTTCCTTCTCCTTAACCAATTCAAAGTTTATGAAATAATTTTGCACTTATATTTTTTAAAATCCTTGAAACATATAGCCCTAACTTACCAACTGAAAATTACATTATTCATCATGGTTTGATTTATCTTTTAGTGCAAAAGGTTGATCCTTTTCTAAGTAAATGCATCTCCTTTAATGAAGACCCTCCTATTGAATCCCCTAAGCCCCTTGACAATAATGATGTTTCCCCAACCCCTAAATCCTTCACCACCTAAACCATCCTTTATCATACACCTCAAAATCACCTATGAGCCCTATTATTTTTCTCCTCAAAGAAACGTAAAATCATCTCCACTCCCACCAAAGAGGCAACCATTCTTAAAGGCACCCTAACCCTCTCCTTGGAATACTCAATAGGCCAGAACAATAAAGAACTTGGTGTTTTTTGGGAAAGATTTATAATGTTAAGATGGCCATGTTAAATCTTATTACCGATTAGAATCATTTGAAAGTGGAAACTATGTGACTCAAAAATTGCTTGGATGTGGTGTTAAAGTTGGAAGACACTCTGCTGAAGAAGAAGACTGAACGAGTGGAGATATTTGAGGAATACACTATTAACCAGACCACTTATCATCATAAAAGGACCCCAAGTTAAATTTAGGAAAATACCATCGTCACCTATTATGAAGGTCCCTCGAAGCATACTAGGGGCATAGTTAAAAATGTTCTATTGAAGGAAACTAGTCAAGAGACTAAGCATGAGATTACTTAGGCTAATACTAGCTCTAAGGAACTATCTAGTTCAAGCCAATACTTTGATTGTGGTATTTTAAGTTTTTGGTTATCATTTTAATAGTATATATTTGTTTTTTTTTTGTTTATGATTAGTTATAGACCTTCTTTTAGCTATTGTCAATCTTTGTCTTTTATTTCATTATGTATTGCTTTTGTTTGAACTAGTGGTTGCAAGATCCCTATAAAACCTATTTTATTCACCCTATCTAATAAAAAAATAGTATTTTATGACATTACTTTAAAATTAAATTTTAAAAATTAAATTTAATAATTTAATGATCAAATAATAAAATATTTAAATTAGAAAATAAATTATACAATAATATATAGTATTACACTATCAAGGAGTTAATGTCCCTTTAAAATTACAAAATGAATGAAATATAGGGGTGGGATACATCCTAAATATCATTTTCATAGTCATCATCATCATCTATCATGGTTTCATCATGATGTATCACCTCATATATTTACTCATTGGTATATTTAAGATCATGATTCTCATCTTCCTCCTCAATAGCATGACCATAAATAATGACAGATGACCCTTTGACTTACAAATATATAATGATAGAACTATATAAGTTTTTTTAATTATAATTCATAACTAATTAAATATTACATCTTACCTATGTTTATGAGTTGTTATTCACACCATCTTATGAAATATAGTCACCCATCCAACCTCTCTTGAAAGGAGGCCTGAAGGTCTCCCTAAGTTCTATACCTATAGGGTCATGACTTATTGGGTGTCCTAGTTGCTCTATGTGGATCTATTTCAATACAAGGAGCATGTTGGTTTGAAAATTAAATTATATTTAAATGTCATTTTGGTCTTTAACATGTGAAATGGGAAAGCAAGTTTAGTTATTTTATTTGTACGGGTTTTAAATGTGTTCTAGGAAACAATAACAAACACATGCATTCAAATTTTACCAAATAAGAAATCAATGTTTAGGGGTTTTAAATCATTGGATGTAGATGAATTTAATATAATTTCATTACATATAAACATTAAATAATGAAATAATGAAATAACAATGAAGTAAATTACACAATCAAGATAACTCATTCAAAGTACATTGTCACATCTTGATTTCTCTCTAATCTAAATAACGTATTTGATCTATGGATTATTATGGTTGATTAGTTGTTTAAATAATTTTTGATTGATATTTATGTCATATTATAATTATGGGATGGATAGGTTATGCTTAATTTACATGATTAGTTTGCTTTGAGTTAGCAATACTTTTATATTTTATACATTATGATCATGTTTGCTAATTATATAACATTATTTTATGGATATAATGATGTTTTAAGATAAATACTTTCATTGTTGTGAGATGGATGTAGGATATGTTATTTTATAAAAGTGTGATGGAGGTAAAACATCATTAGATTGGGTGTTTTATATGGATACATTGGGGGATGATAGAGAATAAACCCAAAAACCCATGCACACACCATGGTAGTATATAATGTTTCATGATTAATTATTTGATAGATAGTTGTATTATGCTTTGTTTTTTGTTTGAAAGACTATTATGATATTTTGTGTTCTTAGATAATTTAATATGATTAATTGATTTCACTAACCTATTTGATTTGATAATCATGTTGATTTGTTTGAATTATTCATTAATTTTGTGATCGTACATAATGTATATTATATGATGTAATTGTTTAGTTGAATGAGTGAATCTATATATGTTTTTACTTACCTTACTACCTTATTGGGTATGGTTGGGTAGTATAACAATATGATGTTATGGATGGAGATGTTTGGAGATGATAGAGAATAAACCTAGAAACCCATGCACACAACATCGTAGTATATAGTGTTTCATGATTAATTGTTTGATAAATAGTTATATTATGCTTTGTTTTCCATTTGAATGACTGTTGTGATCTTTTTAATTTTTAGATCATTTTATATGGTTATGTTATTTCACTAATCTAGTAACCTTTGATAATCATGTTGATTTGTTTGAATGATTCACTATTTTTTTGATCATATGTAGCTTATATTGTATGATATAGTTGTTTGGTTGAATGAGTGAATCTATATATGTTTTTACTTAACTTATTGCCTAATTGGGTATGGTTGTGTAGTATAATGATATGATGTTATGTGTGTATTACTATAATAAGTACAGATGGATTCCATTATTGTTATTTGATCTATAAGATTAAGGTAATAATAATTAAAGATTATTATTATAACATATGTATATCCTAAAGTCAAAAAGATATAGATAGCATTTTTTTAAAGCATCTTTGTATTTGATTAACTATTAATCAAATGTTTGATATTTATAATACATTAGACATTGATTATATTGTTAAATAAATTAAGGGAAATCATTGTGTTAGCATAGATTTTATTTGTGGATGACTTGGTAACATTAAACAATAGTCTTTTTAATACATATTTGTATTGCCCACACTATATAGTTTATATGTTAAATGATTATTGACTAGTCAATATTCATTGCATGAAAGGATATTAGTAATTGACTAGTTGATATTCAAATTTGCATGGAATAAAATATTGGTTATGTGACTTTTCTATTTGGTTTGGATAGTCAATTTTGGGAAGTTGATAATGGAATTGTGTTAAGTTAATGTCATGAAAATTTATTTAGGATATAAAATGATTCTTTTATTGATTCTTTTAAAAGTCTCAAGATGATTAGGGTTTATAATAATTCATTGACTTTGGGTTAACCATCATTTTTTTAAAATGATGATGGATTTGGTTGTGGCTACATGGTGGTGGACTATAACATAGTGGAATTTTATTAAGCTATTTTTGCATGCACATATTTTCAATTAGTTGGGCCTACCATTAATGGAATATAATGATGTGGTGAGTAAGTTGATGGAGAAGAATAAAACTAAAGGTAAAAAGGTTGTGGTCATGATATGGAACATGGTATATAGAGAGTAGTATACAAAAGGAGAAGAAGGTGTGAATGAGTAAAAGAAAAAGAGTAATTTAGCTTCCTTAGCATTCATATATTCATAGGTTGGTTTTGTACTTAAATTTTTGTGTTTGTAATATTTGATGGGTTTTAGGATTTAAATAATTATAGGGTTTTTCATTTGATTAAATGTTATAAAAAATTATAAAGGTTGTATGTAGGGACCTACAGAAGGCTCAACCTCCATAGAACCTTACATCCAACCCAGGTAACATGGGGAATTGGATAGAGCCATAGAAAATTGACATGTTTTTTTAAGGCTATGAATGAGCTCTATCTTAAACTCCTCTTTCAAGTCATAAACTTGTGTTCAATCATGGAATGCTTATTCTTGATGGGTATATATGATTTGGCTTGAGCTAGTTGATGTCAAACTTGTTATGATATATATTCATTATGGTATTTAAAAACAAACATGATTAGAATTTGGGCTTGAATGTGTTTAAATATATTTGGAATTTGGGTTTTAGATGAATAGGTTATTTATATAAAAAGGAATATGTAGCTATATATACATAAATATATATGTATATACTTAGTTTGAACTAATGATGTGTGTGTGTGTGTGTGTGTGTGTGTGTGTGTGTGTGTGTGTGTGTGTGTGTGTCTATAAAGATTTTGATATATACATATTTTAATATATATATAGATATTTTGATATATATACATGTATTTTAGAAACCTAGGGATTTTGAAGGAAACTATATGAGTTCAAATGACCAGCTATAGGATATCATTTAGATGAATTTGAATTTTAGTTTTGAATGGTATTCTATTGATTGGTTTTCAAAATGAATGTTGTTTATTTTAAACTCTGGTCATGGTATTCATTATAGAATCTATTATGAAAATCATAACAAGAATATTTAATTGTATATGGATTGGGTAACAAATGGTTAAGGATATAATAGATAGCCTAGGTATGAGTAGGTGGATGAGCAAATTATTTGTTTGTAAATTAGTTTTATGTGTAGATATATACCCAGAGGTTAATGTGGATACGATAGAGTTAATATTTTAATTAAATCTATTATATTTTAAAAACACAAATATTTAGATGGATTGTGTATTACAATTACATACTTGGATTATAATATGATTGGCTTAAGAGTTTTTACAGTTGTTAATATGTCTAGGTATGCATTTTATATATATTGGGCATGAATAAATTTATATGGTCAAATATGTGTTGTGATAAAGACACCCAAATTGGGTATAGTCAGTTGAGTGTGTGTTTCATCATATGTAATAAATTTAAATGTCAATTTGAATTGATGGCTTATAGAATTATGATTAAATGAAATTGGTATAAATGATGGCTATGTATGAATGTTGAATTACATGAAATTATATGTTTAAATTAAACAATCACATTGGGGTTTATTTGGTTTATAAAAAGTTATATGGGGCTATTTTATTAACTGGATGTATGTAGAATACTCTAATCCATGGACAGTGGATGTCTTCATAGAATATATCACATATAATAAAATATTTGTTCTATATTAAAAATGAGTTGGATCAATATGCGCACGCACGCACGCACACACACACACACACACACACACACACACACACACACACACACACACACACACACACACACACACACACACACACACACCTATGTGTGTGTGTGTGTGTACATGCACACACATGTGTATATAGATATACATGGTATAAATACATGGCTTTCGACTGTATCATAAATTTGAGTTGATTTTACCCCACACACACACATGTGTGTGTGTGTACATATATACATACACACATGTGTATATATACATGGTATAAATACATGGCTTTGGACTGTATCATAAATATGAGTATTTTACCACATATATATATATATATATATATATATATATATATATATATATATATATATCACAGTTGTTTTGTTCTTGAAAACATTATTACCATACAATGTTAAAATGGGTGTTTGTATATATTTTAATGTTTATATAGTAAAGCATTAAAATAATGTATTTAAGATTTTTTAAAACATAAAGCATATTATGATGTGTTGGATTGGATTTTGTTTAATATGTCAAATATAAACAAATATATAAGCCTATGTTATAATGATTATTTTAGGGATAAAATAGCATTATAAGTTAATTATGATATAGGTAACTAATAGTTTAGATATAATAATTACTCAGATGGTATATTATATTAAGGACTATTTTCATTATATTTATTATTCATCAATAAACTAGATGATATTGGATTTAATGCATTATATTTGATGGATTAAATGTGTGTAATTCTTATTTTTATAATTAACATATTTTTATCAACTAAAGGGAATTGTTTTGAATGAATCTATTATTTTTTGTATTATTATATATTTTTAACTAAATCTTGTATTCATGACTCTAAATAAGCAATGTACATATTCCACTAGCTTAATTAGTGTCATCAAAGCAAGATGAGGTGTAATCCACTTGAGTGGTGTGTATGAAATTGACTAATTGTATAGATCATTAATTATTAAAAACTTTGTCCAAATTAATATTTTAATTAAACATTGCCATTTCATATGTTGATATAGTTTTCATATTTGTGTGATATCATGTTGGAAAATATTTCTTTATGATACACATTATGTATTAGATATCTTAAAAACATGAGTTCTAGTTTGTTACTGTAGATTCTCGTCATGTCATTATCTACCCATTCATGAAGGGAGGACCATCCCCTTATTTGGGAGATAGTTTGAGGGATATATGGTCTATGTTTGGTGTGTAAAAGTGCTCAAATGATGCTCTCCCTCTTAGTTTTAGTACTATACTAGGGACTACACTTGAGATTATAGATTGATACTTGATTTGTGGAGACTCTTGAGTCATAGAGAATCTGATCTGTGGATCTTTGTATCATATTTTATCATTTGAGATATTATTATGTATTGCTAAAAACAATAATATTTATACATTATACTTATATAGTAGTGAATTTAATGTTGCATCAGTCATGGCTAAATTTGTACTATTTCATTTATGATTAGATGTAGTATTTATTTCTTATTCAACATAATTCATGATTGTTAAATATGTTCATGGTGATCCTTAGCTAAGAAGATTAGTTATAAACCTATTGGTTAACCAAATTAATGTAGTTAATTAAATATCATTAATTAGATTTGTCATGGTGAAATCTATATGATGAATATGTGTCATTAATTAAAAAAATAACTATATTTTGGTAAAACCTAGTGGGGTTATTACATTGTGGTATCAAAGCTAAGGCTCAAACTCTAAGACTTAATGTACCCACTAACACAAATTAATTATCCCAATAATAATGAATAATAATGGTGCATGCTAGACTAGAAGGTGAGGGTACTTAAATACCTAGTCCCTTATTAATCTAAATCACTCTACCACTGAGCAAGCTACAAAGTTGGACCAAATCCTAATGACCATGCAAAATACTAGGGATTGAATAAAGGCCATAAAGAAAGAAGTTCTTGTCCACGACAAGGAGAATTCTAAAGATGAATCTATATATCATCTTGATGACCATAAAAATTTTCAAGAGTAGAGGCATGAGGAAGTGCTATAGGATGTGAGAGCTCGAGTAGCTACAGAGTTGGCATGTAACATGAAAAAGGTAAATCCACCCAAGTTAGATGGAACTATTTTGGGAGATGGAGATGAAGTGTGGATAACATAAATGGATAATTTTTTTCAAATTCAAAATTATTTTGAGGTCATGAAATCAATTTTGGGAGCTTATTAGCTCATTATTGAAGTAGTAACTTGGTGGGAAAACAAGAACATCGAGATGAACCTCGACTCAACCACCACCACATAGGAATAGTTTGTGACATTATTTAGGTCATGATGGTTGTTAACCAAAATTTAGCTCACATAAGGAAATTTTATCTAGATGTGGTTTGGAAACTTGAGTTAGGTTCCTATTGAAAGAGTGATTCAATGTGAGTAGAGTTTTGGATGGAATGAGTGGACCAAAGAGATCATGAAGCTTGAAAAGCTTTTGAAACATTTTAAGTTAAATTAAAATGTAAATTATCAATTTGTAAAGGATAGGTCTAGAGTTTTAAAGACACTATGGGATGTCAAAATTTCTTGGAATTAATATAAAAGTGCATGGTATTCATCTGGTTCTTCATTATGTTGATCCAGGACATATTAGGTCTAATGGTAGGAATTTTGAGTAGGTAGTTTGTTGAAAATATCATTTCCACATGTGGATAAATAAATAATAATTGGTCATATGGTTGTGATATAATTAGTCCCTAGAATATATGTGACAAATTTTAGGTCATCCAATGAAGTGCATCAAAAGATATGCATGTGCAAAGTTAACCTCCTATGTAGTTTGAATATGTTTTCTATGATAGGCACATCTATAGATGTCATGCAAAAAACATAGATTAACTCAATTGAAAATTTTGTAGACACACTTATAAAGATTTTAGAACCAATATATCAAGTGGATTAAATCATTATAGTATCAAGAACATATCCTACAATTATGGGAGACATTCGTATGAGAGTAAAATTAAAGCTCAGGAAAAAATACATTGGAGTTTAAATTTGATGGTCTATGGGATGCCAAATACATCCATGGGGATGTCAAATGACATTCACACAAATGTAAAATTTAAGCACCGTAAAGTAGCCATTGGGGTTTCAATTAGGTCTAATATCAATGGCTTGTATTCAATCATACACCTTGATCCAAAGGAGAAAGGTAGCCTAATAGTGTTATTGGGTCCCCAAAAGATCAATGGAGCATATTTAATTATACATCAAGATTAATAGAGAAAGATGAGTCAAATAGGTTAGAGGATCTTGATGATGAATATAAAAAGGATAAGTGTCAAAAGTTAGTGGATCTTGGTAGAAGATCAAGGACTTGTGTGCATTCATACACCCAGATCTAATAATGCAAGCAAATTTAATAAGTCAATATATCTACAAGATCGATAATCATAAAGATATTTGGGCACAATATAAATGATCAGAGTTGGCAATCAATATCCAATAAACAAAAGCAAGCTTGGGAAATTTTTGATGAAAGTTAAAGAAGCTATTTTGGGCCTAGGCAAAGTAAATGTCAAGGAGCTAAGCTCAAATAAAACCCAAGGTTGAACCAAGGTCACATTTTAGAGAATAAGAATTACCATTTGAGCTCCATGGAGATAGGACAAGTCTTTTTAGACCTATTTCAATCAAAGGTCCATGTTTTCTTTTCAAAATAAGATCAAATATTGAGTTATAGGAAAACCAATAAATGACATTGGTTTTTAGTCCATAGTGAATTTGTATTAAAGATAGAGTGTAATAGAATATCATATCTTTCAAAAGGGTAATTCCTTTGACAAGCAAGAATCTATGACCACTTGAAATAGACTAAGCAAGACTCTTTCAATTTTAAGGCATGAAGAGTTGGTCCTCATTAGCAAATCAAGTGAAAATGGCATGGAATCCTATGATGAAGTACTGGTAGTTGAAAAAGGATCATGGAGCATTAAACTCTTTTGTAAATCCTTTGAAATTGTGCCTTCTTGATAACATCATGAATCAACATCCTCAAAAATGCTAATCCATCAAGAACAATTGGACCTCATTCAATGTTTTATATTTACTCAATTCTTTATCTCTCTCTCATCCTTTTTTCTATAAATACAAGCTTCTAAGCCTTGAAAATAGCTTGGTAATCACTCTCTTGGGCATGACTAAACTCTGCCTAGATTTGATCTTTTTAACCTCTTGAGATAAATAAAGGACCTTTTTTAGATCTTATGATTCTAGAATAGTGTGTTAATGTCAGATTGATTCGTATATGTGATAAAAATCTCTCCCTTATCAAATCTTGATCTCACCTAGCTATTAATTCATTTTATAATGCAAGTCATGTTTAGTGTTTAATGTCATTTTATTAAATATATAAAGTGGATACATTGATTGGTTAGTGCTTTGAATTAGGCCTTTCCATTACTTCCCTTACATTGTGATCATTTGGTGAACCTATGCATGAAATAATTATACATAAATAACCATTTGGATTTGTAGATCTAATCTCATTAGTGTTTTTTAGAAGTTTAATAGAGTGGATGAACAATCATATTACTGGTGCACCACCTCCTTTACATGTTTTTATGCATCGTTACCCATTTCTCTATCCCTTTTCCTAGTTAGAATTTATTTTAGGTGATATATTTAGAAGGTATCCACCATTATCTAGAGGTTAGAAACATTATTAGGATACCCACAACCTAGGATTAGTCCCATGTTGGACTAGATTTGAGTAAAAGACTTGAAAAATATTCTACTCAGCTAGTGTGTAAATATAGAACACCAATAATTTTAGCATGCCCAATGAGACCCAATGGATCCTATCTTGGTGAAATTGCATTTGAAATAGTGTTATTCATAAATAATTTGGTGATCCCATGTTTAATAAATTATTTCTAAAAGTCCATATAGTTTTCAAGTAAGTTCATTTTCATTTCACTATCTCGATGTTATTTTCATGGCTATGTATGAGTAAAATCCCTATGTTATACCTCATTTTCATCCATATGATGAATCATACTATCCCTATCATGATCCATATGAGCTTTGTCATGAGCCTAATCAGCCTTACCAAGAGTTTTATCAAAGCTATGATGAGCCTTATTATCAAGAGCATGACTCTTACCTTCTTTATGAACCATATCAGTCTCAAGATCAGGTTTCACCTTTCCCATGTGGATATGATATTACATATGAACAGCCTTGTTTGTAAGAAAGAATGGATGAGATATAGATCAAATTACTAGCATGTGTAAGAAAATTTTGTTCAAATTCTTAGTATGAGGAAGTGAATGGGTTATTTATAAATGTATCCAATGATCTAGAAGAGAGGAATGAGTTGTGAATTTTTGTAATAGATAATATGGAGGCTTGGGAGAGGTAAAAAGGTGAGTTGAACTAGTTATCTCAAGAACCCTCTTATATTCCTTACTAGTTTGTTGTGCTCCTTATTCTCTTGAAATTCTCAACCATGCCCAATGTGAGCAAATGGAGCTTCCTAATTGGAGTTAATATCTAATCATGATCCTATTTAGGAGATTAAACTTTATTATAGTCCCCCTTCTTCACCACTCATCCCTCAAGTTCAAGTTGTCTATGAAGACAAGGAGTTTTCAAAATTTGATGAAGTGATGGCCAAGTGGAAGGAGCAAAATGTAGAGGTCTTCAAAATTTTATCTTTCCCTCCTCTTCAAAAACCCTTATGTGATTCAATTTACCTCAAGATCCCAAAATTTGATCATGATTAACCTTCCATGCTTCATACTCCCTCTCAATCAAATGAATTCCATCACCCTCCCACCATCTCCCTTCTTCAAGAGGAGCCTATTATATGGGAAATAGAGGAATTATTTGTAGCTACAAGTCAAGATCTTGGGGAATGTGAAGAGGATTATTCAAGTTTATATGATGAGGATTTATTAATTGATACTTCACTTGAGGTACAAGTTGAAACTGAGATTGTAGTTGATATTGAAAAAATTATCTCAGGTATGTAGGAAAAGGCTAATATTGATATGGAAGAACTCCATAAATAATTGGTAAGAATTGAAGTCATAAATAAGGTTGAGATATCTCCATTTAAAAAGGATAAAGATACATTTCAAAATTATATTATTTACATTGATCAAAGTGAATATCAAAAAAATTATTGGCATCTGTATCTTTAATCTCTGTAAGAGATTGAAGAGATTCGTGAAGATATTTTACCCATTAGAGAGCATGTTTATGAGAAGTTTGATAAAAAAATCACCTATTCAAGATCATGATACAGCTTGGGTTTACTATTCAAATCTCCTTAGAATAATTTGATGAACTTTCAGTAGTTAATAAGAAAGATGAGGTCACTCAAAGATAATGAATAGATTAAATATCACTTGACAAGGTTCTAGTGGACAAGCAATATGAGAAAGATTCAACAATGTAATATGAGTTTTTTTTTTGTTGGTGACTAGTTTGTTATTGATATCTCATTTTAGTATATGTTAAGCGAAATAATTGGAAATAATACTACATCTTCAAAGGTCATGTTCAATAAAAATCCTACTTTTCAACTTGTATCTTCCCTTAGAATGAGTAAATTCATGTGTTTCCTTTTTGATCTAGGTGGACCATGTTTTGTCATGGTTAACTAGATTAGTTTTATTCTATATTTTCCTATATAAGTGATTTATTTTCACATTTTCTTTGTTAGGATATTTTCCCTACTTTATTTTATTTCCTTTACTATTTTGGTGGAGTCCATTGTCTTTGTAAATCAAGAGGTCTCTTATAGTCATGAGTCATGTAGAGAGTCTAGGGTTTGAGCATAGTAGACATGCTACTTAGATGAGTCACCAAAGATGTTATCCAAATTTTGGATCACATAAGGAACTTTTTTCTAGATGTGGTTTAGACAACTGAGTTAGGTTCCTATTGAAATAATGATTAAATGTGAGAACAGTTCTTGATTGAATGAGTGGACTAAAAAGATAATGTAGCTTGTAAAGCTTTTGAAACACTTTAAGTTAACTTGAAGTGTAAATTATATACTTCTAAAGTATATGTATAGAGTTTAAAAGACCCTATGGGATATCAAACATGTTTGGCATGAATATGTAAGTGCATGGTATTCATCTAGTTTTTCATTGTGTTCATCTAAGACATTTTGGGTTTAGTGGTAGAAATTTTGATTAGGTAGGTTTTTAACATTGTCATTTTCATGTGTGGAAAAATCAAGAAGAATTATTCATATGGTTATGATCACATTAGTCCCTAGAACATATGCTCCAAATTTCAAGTCATCTAACAAAGTGCATCAAAATATATGTGTGTGCAAAGTCAACCTCCCAAGAAGTTTGATTGTGTTTTATATGTGTGTGCAAAGACATCATACAAAACACATAGATCAACTCACTTGAACATTTTGTATACACACTTAGAAATATCTTAAAACTAGTGGATCAAATGGGTTCAATATTTTTAGTATCAAGAATGTCTCTTGAAATTTTTGTGCTTCCATGACCTTTTTACTTCTATATCTAAAATTTCAAAGTATGTCCAATAATGGGAGATGTTCGTATGAGAGTCAAATTAAATATAAAGAAAAAAATCATTGGAGTTTAAATTTGATGATATATGGGATGTCGAATATGTTCATGGGGATGTCAAATGACATTTGTGTGAATTCCAAATATAAAAACTATAAATTAGCCATTGGGGTTTCAAATAGGTCTAAGATCAATGAATCACATTCAATTGTACACCTTGATCTAATAGAATGAGGTAGCCTGACAATTTCAGTGGGTCCCTATATGATCAATAAAGCATATGTAATCATACATCAAGATCGATAGAGTGAGATGAGTCAAAAGCGTCATAGGATCTTGATGATGAATATAAAGAGGTCAAGTGTCAAAAGCTAGTGGGTTTTAGTAGAAGATCAAGGACTCACATGCATTCATACACCTAGATCTAATAGTGTGATCAAAATCAATAATTTAGCATATTTATGGGACCAATAAGCATAAATATAGTTGGGTATAATGTAAATTATCCAAGTTGTAAATCGATAGCCAATAAACAAAAATGAGCTTGAGATATTTTTGATGAAAGTCAAAGAAGCTATTTTGGGCCTAGGCAAAGCAAATGTCAAGGAGTTGAGATCAAAGGCAACCTAGGTTGAACTAGGGTCACATTTCATAGATGAATCATTACCATTTGAGCTCCATGGAGATGGGATAGGTATTTTTAGACCTATTTTAGTCAAAGGTTCACATCTTGTTTTCAAAATAAGATAAGGTATTAGCTATAAGAAAACTAATAAATGACATTGGTTTTCAATCCATAGTGAATATATATTAAAGATAGAGTTTAATAGAATATATTATCTTCTAAAAAGGTCATTTCATAGACAAGCAAGTATCTATGGCCACTTGAAATAGATAAAGCAAGACTCTATCAGTTCCAATGCATGAAGAGTTTATCTCCATTAGTAAATCAAATGAAAATGGCATGGAATCTTGAGATGAAGACCTAACAATTGAAAAAGGATCATGGAGCATTAAATTATTTTACAAATCCTTTGAAATTGTACCTTCTTGATAAGATCATGAATCAACATCCTCAAAAATTCTAATCTATCAAGAGTAATTAGACCTTGTTAAATATTTTCTTTCTGCTCAATTATTTCTCTCTCTCATCCCTTTTTATATAAATATAGGCTTCTAAGACTTGAAATTAGCTTGGTAATCACTCTCTTTGGCATGATTAGACTCTACCTAGATTTTATCTTTAAAACCTCTTAATATAAATAAAGGACTCTTTTTAGATTTTATGATTCTGGTATAGTGTGTTAATGTCAGATTGATTTGCATATGTGGTAGAAATTTCTCCCTTGTTAAATCTTGATCTCACCTAGCTATTAGTTCATCTTGTTATGCAAGTCATGTTTATGTTTAATGTCATTTGATTAAAGATATAAAGTGAATAAATTAACTAGTTAGTGCCTTGAATCAAGCCTCTTCATCACTTGACTTAGGTTTTGATCATTTGGTGAACCTTTACATGAAATACTAATGCATAAACAACCATTTATAATTGTAAATATGATATCATTTGTATTTTTTAGAAGTTTAATAGAGTGGATGAACAATCATATTATTGGTGCATCACCTCCTTTACATGTTTTATGTGTTGTTACCCATTTCTCTCTCCCTTTTAATAGTCAAAATTTAGTGTAGGTGATAGATCCAGAAAGAAGCTAGCCTTCTCTAGAGATCTAATCCATTATTAGGATACCCAAAACATAGGATCAGTCCCATATTGGACTAGATTTGAGTAAAATAATTGAACAATACTTTGCTCAGCTAGGGTGCAAATCTAGAACACCAATAATGGCTTCTATAAGTGTACTTTGCTTAAAATATTATGTATTTTTAAAATCTTAAGTAAGGGGCTTTATCAGTGAATGAATACTGGGAGTAATTCACCAAGCTCATTAAGTATGTACGTTAGTATTAGGTGGATTAGAGGTTGAGAATGAGAAAATTTATCATGGGATTAAAACCCCAAATTATCTATAAATTAAATGTACATGGACAATATACTATGAATCAGGTGTTTGAGAAGGTGGTCAAACAAGAAAATAAACTAAAATATCTTGCCCAATTTAGAGATAAGTTCAAAAATAAGTTTGGAAGTTCTAGATTAGATTTCAAAAAGAAGAACTAGAAGTAGAGGAGCTCAGACTCCAAGGGTCAGTTCAAGAATCAGAACACCAAGTTAAATAGTGGTTTAGGGAACAAACAACTTGGTAATGGTTTCAATGGAAACCAATAGTCTAAGAACAAAGTAATAGTTGGAGGTTGCTTCATTTTTAGAGGTGACCATTTTTCTTGAGAATGTCCTTATGATAAGTCAAAGAATAAGGGTTTTAATTCTCAGTAAGGTACTTTCCAAAAAAATATTTATGCAGCTATTGATAATCATTAGGCTAAATATCAAGCTTCACCCATAAAACTATGAGGTATTTTGTTTGATCATCTAATTTATATTTTGATTGACATAAGAGATACAAAAAATTTCATTTCTTCTATAATGATTATTATATTTTATAAAAAAATATAGATTTATGGTAATGGTATAGTATGGGAATGAGTCAAAGGTCAAATTTGATTAAGTGTTTAGTCAAAGTGGTGATTATTTTACCTGAGTTCACTATAGTAATGGATATTATTGTAAGAATTTTGGGATCATATGATGTGATCCTAAGATTCAATTGGCTTGCAAAGCATAAAGCCAAGGTTGACTATTTTATAAAGAAGGTTGAGTTTCAAGATGATTACACAACATCATGGTGATAAAAGGAAGGGATACTTGGTATCTATTAGACACAACATTCATGGTGATAATATTCAATATGATTTCAAAATTTAGACACAACATCATGGTGATAAAAGGAAGGGATGAAGCCTAAGGCAAATTTCTATAATCCAGTACAAAAAAGCTCAAAGGAAAGGATGCTAGGTATCTATCATTAAGATAAATGAGATGGATAAATATAAGGAATAATCCATTGAATATTATCCTTTTTAAATAAAATTCCATGATGTGTTTCTAATTTCCACCTAAGTGTGATTTTGATTTCTCAATTGATATCATACCTGGATCAAAACCATAGTGTAAGGCATTGTACATAATGAAAACCAATGAATTGGTTGAGTTAAAGGAATAAATTTAGGATTTATTATTTAAAGGGTTTATTTTACCATTTTTATCACCATAGGTTACACCAATTATCTTCATGATGCATAGAAACAACTCCCAAAGGTTCATTCAACCCTACAGTTTGTTCTCACTTGTCACAACCTAAGCCACTTCCTAGTAGCCTTTTTCCATTTTTTAGATAATATGGATATTTTAAGATTGTTATTAAAATTTATAGTAATTTTTAAGTACCCTATTTTGATTTACTCACTTACCAAGAGTTTCTTGACTCAAATCTACCTAGAAAACAACTTTCTAGCCCATGTCAGGCTCTAATTAGGTCTCCTAATGCCTAATTCAATCTTTGTCCTACTTTTCCATACACAAAAGGTATATATAATATTTTAAACTTAAAAATCCTATAAAAAACGTTCATAACTAACAAATCACTAAGTTTTGTGATTTTTGAATGGTTATAAATCCTACAGTCCAAGTTTAAAGTTGAAAACCCTAACTCAGTGTTAATACAATTTGTGTAGACTTGACAAGGAGGAATCGGTTATTTAAAACTATAAAATGATTTTAAAATCACTTTAAATGTTTAAAAAGGTATTTTAAATTCACATACACCATATCCAATCATTAATTACCTTCCTGATACTTATCTTTACCAACTTTACAATAATTTGAGTGTGATTGTGTGTATACTCAAAGTCATCTATAGTTATGTACTGATTTTCTCATAAATAAGTATGGAAAAAATAAAAATAAAAACATAAATATCCTTTCATATAATATTAAAAAAACTTACCAATTCACAAGGAACACCATAAATATATCTTATTGATTCTTTCTCTAATGATCAGTCATGCATAGTCAATCTTCCTAGCAATACATAAGAAAATAGGGTCTGCAATGGTTTTTCATCAAAATAAGGAACTATTTTATTGTTTTATTTGAGTTTTTATATTTTTAAAAACCAAATTAATGATCCTTTTTTGAATCCAAAACATTTTATGAGCTCTAAAACTACTCTAACTAGTTTGGGACCTTCCAATGGTCACTAGAGGCCTAGTTAAAACATTGAAAAATATATCAAAGTTTGATATTTATTACATACACAACTTAAGAATCATGTTATAACAAATTTTACATTAAATAATACCCCCTAAAATATCATTACTACATAATTCCTCAAACACACATAAAAATCCTAAACTATGAATCAAAAATTTAAAAAAATTAGTTTTGGCACGAAAAATAAAATTTGAATTTTTAAAGAGATAGAACTAAAAAAACATTTATAAATAAAATATAATAGTGATATAAGTATCATAATACCACTTATAACACAAAAAAATCAAAATTTGACAAACAATCCAAAATTTGCAATAAAAACTAGACCTAGGAGTGATGCTCATGCATCATACTCCTAGGGGAAAGAGAAAAAGACTCAAGAACTGTTATCCATGACTTCTTATAGATTACTCCCAGGAATTTTTATGTCATTATATATAATCCATATAGTATATTCAATATGTTTTTGTTTCCATTTAACCAAATACTTGAAATACTACATGTCTCTGGTTTATTTGAATACTTGTTTGTCTAAGATGCATTCCAATTCATCTAGTTCGACTTGAGGAAAATATTTTTACCAATATATACCTGATGTAGCTTATCCTTATAATTTTTATTCAAATTTTAATCCCTTTTTTTAAGGGTACAAATATGAAACATTAAAAATTGGGGATATGCCTACTCCACTAGGAAATTCTAACTCATATGCATTGTTATCAAACATCCTAAGAACCTTACAAGGACCAATTTTTTTCATATTAATATTTTTTTAATCACCTCTGGTAAATATCTATTTCATAATATGATCCAAAATCAAATATCCAATCTAAAAAGTTACCTCTCTTCTACTTACATCTACTTGCTTTTTGTTCTTCTCCACACTAGATTCTAGATGCTTCTTTACTTATTGATTAACCTCATTCATGTCTACTAAAAAATATTATCCTTAAGTAATCCTATTTTTCATATGACTAATATTTCTAAGTTAAAACACTCCTATAGGATACATACCATAATTTACTGGAAAGGACTCATGTCAATGCTCCTATTAGAGGAGTCATTGTAAGCAAATTTTGCCTGAGGTAATATAAGATTCCACTATATGGGATTATAATTAGATATAAATATTAATAGGATCCATAGAATCCTATTAACCACATCAATTTGACCATCTATCTAAGGGTGGTAATCAGAACTAAAACTCATATTTATGCCTAGCTTTCTCCATAATGTTCTCCAAAAGTGGCTTATGATTTAGTAACTATATTAGATACAATGTTTAGAGGTAGTACATGAAATATTACTACCTAATTAAAGAATAAATTTTCCACATGGGTGGCATCATTATTAGTGCTACAAGGAATGCAATGTGCCATTTTATAAAATCTATCCACAACTACATATATAGAGTCAAAACCTCTTTGTGTTCTAGGCAATCCCATTACAAATTCCATGCTTATAGATTAATAAGGCTTATTTTCAACTAGTAGAGTTTGATATAAACCTGAATTAGTTCTCTTTCCTTTGGACATTTTAAAAATTTTACACCTTTCAACATATCCCCTCAATCTTACTTGCATCTTAGGCCAAAAATAGTGTCTAATGAGTTTCTCTAAAGTTTTATCAAGCCCAAAGTGGCTTGCCATACTCCCACTGTGCTTCTCTTATATCAAGATATATCTCATTAATATTTTTGGCACACATAGATACACATCTTTGAATAACAATACATCATGTATGACATATTCTAACCATGGCTCTTTATTTAGCATAGTTGGATGCTTTTAATCATTGTATGATTCTTTACACCCTTCATCATCTTCATACATGTCCTTGAGTGACTCAATACCAACACTTTTAAGTTGTATCTCATGCACTAACAAGACTCTTCTACTCAATTAATTTTCTACCTTATTACTTTGTCCTTGATTATTCTTGATGTTGAAGGTAAATTTTTTCATATACTCCACACATTCATGTGCCTCTAATTTATCTCAGGCTGATTAGTAATGAATTGAAGTGCATGATTGTTTGTATAGATGATAAACTATTTTATCAGTAGATAATGCATCCAATTATTCAAGTCCTACACCATTACATAGAATTTCAAGTCATAAGATGAATACTTTCTCTTGGCATCATTGAGAGTTTCACTAAAATAGTCTATTAGCTTTCTCTCTTGGCTTAGGATGGCCCCTATTTCCACTCCATTTTCATCACATTCTATCTTAAAAACTTTGTTAAAATATAGTAGTGTTAGTATAAGATGATCTATTATTCTTTGATTCAAATATCAAAAACTCATTTCAACTTTTTTAGTCTAAAAAAACTTCTTATTATCTCTCTTAATGGTATCTATAATTATAGTGCATATTCCAGTTGAGTTTTTGATAAATTTCCTATATAAACTTGCAAGTCCATAGAAACTCCTTACCTCTCCAGCTATTATATGTGTTGGCCACTCCATGATTGCCTTCACTTTGTCCTTATCAATCTTTACCATGCTTTGAGAGATGACAAAGCCTAAGTAAAAGAGTTATGATTTCATAAACTCAAACTTCTTGAGGTTGATTAGAAAACTTTCCTCTTGTAGCCTTCTCATGAATAGATGCAAATGGTAAAGATGGTCCTCCTTATTAGGGTTGTAGATAAGTATATCATCTAGACAGACCACTAAAAACTTACCTATAAAAGGTTTAAATAATTCATTCATAAGCCTCATGAAATATCTTGGTGTATTTTTCAAGCCAAATTTTATAACCATCCATTCATATAACCCCTCATTGGTTTTGAAATTGGTTATCCATTCATCCCCTTGTTTGATCCTAATATGATAGTACCCACTTTTGAGATCAATTTTTGAAAAGTATATTTCTCCAATCAAGCAATCCATAAAATCTTCCATATTGGGAAGAGGAAACCTATATCTAATTGTGATCTTGTTGATAGCCCTAGAGTTTTTACACATTATCCACTCACCTTCCTTCTTAGGCACCAAAATTTTAGGTACTACACAAGGACTAAGACTTTATTTGATCAGTCCTTTATCCAATAGTTCTTACACTTATCTCTATATTTTTGCATTCTCCTTAAGATTAATATTGTAGGATTCCTTGTTAGAAAAACTTGATCCTAGAATAAATTCTATGTGATGAGTAATACTCCTCATAAGTGGCAATGTACTTGAAAACTCATCAACTATAATTAATGTATACTCTTACAACATGTCTTCAATATCTTGAGGCAACTCATTCACTTTGGTGGTTATAATAATAGTCCTAGGCTTGACTACCAATGCAAAGACTAACTCCTCTTCATTCATAGCATTTAGAAACTCCTTTACAATAACTAACATTACATTTGATCCAAATTGTTGGTCATTATCTTCATCCTTCATAAGAAACAAGGTGTGACTAACTCCATCTTTAACCAAGCTATATACATTTCTCCTCCCATCATGATTGGTTTTTATATCACATTGTCAAGGCCTCCCAATAATCATAGGATAAACATCCATGGGGATAATGTCCTAAAGGACGTTGTCCTTATACCTTCCAACTTGAAACTCCACCCAACTTTGTTCACTTACCAAATTTTTTTGTCATTTATTCAACCATGATACTTTGTATGGTGTGGGGTGAGGTAACTTATTCAATCCAATTCTGTTGACCACTTCAATTGAGACTAAATTATTTGTACTTGTTAAATCCATGACCATTTTGAAACACTTTCTTCTCACTTGAAAGTAGTTTTGAAAATTATTTTTATTTATGGTGGATTCTTCTCCTTGGGTGTATTGATCATCACTCTCCTAACTAGAAAATATTCTCTTGCCTTAGGTTCCTCCACAAGTGATGGAAAATAAACACTCTCTTCCTCAACTACCTATACAATCTTATGTCTACCTTCAATTATTGGGCTTCCTACTAATTGATCCTCTAGTCATTCTCAATACCTATGTCTATCAAACTTGTTGCATTTGAAATACCTACCTATAAAACCACCCTATCCTATTATTCTTGATGCATAACCACCCCTAAAATATGGCCTTTTACCTATAAATCATCCTCTTGAACTATATGGTTATTCATGTGAATTATTATAATCCCCTTAGCTTCTTTGTGAATAACCTCTACCTCCTTGATGACCTCTACCCCTAAAACTTCTGCCTCTACCTCTATTTTGTTGGTTTTATTTCCTATTGAGCTTATCCTATGCTTTCAATGCAAACTGATAAAACTCTTCCAATGTCTTTAGACTAGTAAGGCTCAACTCATCTTGTAAATTATATCTCAAACTATTGAGATACCTAGTCACCTTATCATTATCATCTTCCATGTGACCTAATATGATAATTATCTTATAAATCTCCTCAATATATTCTTTGACTCCCAACTCTTTTTATTTTAGGTTTTGAAGCTTACAATACAAGTTAGTGATTTAGTCACTAGGAAAGAACTTGCTTTTGAACTTAGCTACCATTATATCCTAAGATTTGATCCTAGATTTTCATTTTTTCTTTCTCTCATCATTTATGTAATCCCACCATAAGGATGAATGACACTTTATCTTGGTCATAGAAAACATCACTTGTATCTATTCTGGTACATATTCAAAATTAAATCATTTGTCCAACTATCCTATCCAATCAAGGAGTTATTCTCCATTGAGGCTACTTACATACACTGAAAGATCTAGTCTAGTATCATCAGTTAAGGACCTATGAAGAGGATATTTTGAAAACACATTCAAGACTCGATATGGGTACTACGAGTTCACAGTGTTACCATTTGGATTGAAAAATGCTCCAGTAGAATTTATGAATCTTATGAAAAGCATGTTAAAATACTACCTAGAGCCTTTTACTTTTGTATTTCTTGATGATATCCTCATTTATTCCAAGGATGAGGAAGAGCACTTACAACATTTGGAACTATTTTTACAATGTTTGTGAAAGCACAAGTTATAGGGAAATTTGTCTAAGTGTACATTTTTACAAAATGAAGTGTAGTATCTAGGAAATATTATCTTTGAAAATAGTATTTTAGTAGATATAATAAAGATAAGAACCATAATGTAATGGCCAACACCAAAAAATGTGCATGAGGTAAGAATTTTCATGGGATTAGTAGGTTATTATAGGAAATTAATTTTGAACTTATCTAAGATAGCTAATCCAATTAACTCTCTTTAGTGGAAGAATTAGATTTTTGTCTAGTTAGATAAGTGTGAAGTAGCCTTTTAAGAAATAAAAAGGAGGCTTACTTTATCACCATTTATAAGTTGTTCTAATCCTAATGGATAAATATTAGTGATCAATGATGCATTTGGGGATGGACTTAGAGGAGTTCTTATGTAGGATGGCTTAGTGGTAGCCTATTAGTCTAGGAAACTGAAGCCATATGAGGTGAATTATGCCCCTAATGATCCATAACTTGTGGTAATTATACATGTTTTTCTAGTTTGGAGGTATTATCTATTATGGAAACCATTTGAGCTCAAGACTGATAACTTTGGATTCAAGTACATAATCACCCAACTAAACTTGAATGCTCATCAAAGATGATGGCTAAAGTTCTCATTTGATTATGATTTTGATATTAACTACATAAAAATCTAGGATAATAGAGCACTTAATACTCTTTTTTGTAAGAGGTACATAATAGTTATGGATACTATTAGGAGTACTTTTAGAGATCAAGTCATCAAATTCTCACTAGGAGATGAATTCTATGATAATATTAGGAAAGCATTGTCAAAGAATGCTTTGAATCCTAAGTATAAGGGACTCAAGATAGATAATGATGGTTTTTTATAGTATAATAGTAGGATGTATGTCCCTAATAAATATAATATGAGGATCATAGTGATAAAGGAACTGCATAATGCCCCATCTTTAAGACATCTAAGAATGACCAAGATCATGGCTAAGCTTAGACAACTCTATTTCTAGAAAGAAATGAAGAGAGATGCATCATATTTTATGTCTCATTATCTAGAATATTAGTGTGTGAAATCTAAACTTGTGCATCTAAATGGATTGGTATATCCACACAATATGCTAAAATGGAAGTGATAGGCGATTATTATGGACTTTGTGTAAGGGTTGTCATTATCATAGATCTAACACGACATGATCTTGGTAGTATCTAAAAAACTAACCAAGATAACCCACTTTATAATGGGTAACTTGACTAAAAATGCACATATTATTACAAAGAGATTCATGAAGGAGGTGTATCAATTGCATGTTTTTCTAGATAAGACCATTTTAGATCAAGATCTAAGGATGAATTCTAGGTTTTGGTTGACTTTGAATTTAACTTAGGGTATGTAGTTAAACTTCAGCCTTGCTTATCACCTACAAACTAATTATCTCCTTCATATATATTAAATGAATCAATAATACAAGTGGGTTGAGTTCCTTCTACTGGTTGAGTTTGCTTACAATAACTTATACCAATAATCATTGAAGATGGATATGTGTTGAGGTATTGTAGGAGGTGTAGAATATAAATCAGTTGGGATATGTTAGAAGACATGGTAGTCTTTGGACCTGAGATGCTTTCAAAAATGGAAGATCAAGTTAGAATAATTAGGTAGATATTATCTAAGGCCAATGATATATATAAAAGTTATATTGATTTAAAGAGAACAAATAGGTAGTTTTTTATTGGTGATAAAGTTTTTCTATGGGTTAAGCCTCAAAAAAGCTCAATTAAATTTGGTAAGTTAGCTAAAGTTTCATCAAGATATATGGGACCCTTATAGGTTTTGGAAGTAGTCAATCATGTACTATATAGGCATGTGTTTCCACTAGATCTAGATATTTTACATGATGTCTTCTATGTGTCTTATCTTAAAAATTATGTTGTTGATTTTTCACATGTGTTGGATTGGAATGTTTTATAGGTTCTGGACCCTAAGGTGGTCATGGTATAACCAATCAGAATAATTGACACTCACAAACTCAATTTTCATAATAGAGAAGTATCTCAATGTAAGGTCTAGTGGGACCAGTATTTTGAAGATAGTGCCACTTGGGATAATTATGATGAGTTTTATAGGTTATTTATACATCTTTTTGTTTTATTTTCTACTGCATATTATATTATATTTTGATGAATAATGTTTTAAATTAAGAACATATGTTTGAATTAATGGCATTAGGATGGTGATCAAATTTAAGGGAAAAGATGTCACATCTTGATTTCTCTCTAAGATAAATAACCTTTTTGATCCATGGATTATTATGGCTTATTAGTTGATTAACTAATGTTTGATTAATCTTTATGTCATATGTTGATTATGGGATGGTTATGTGGTACTTAATTTACATGATTAGTTTTCTATGAGTTAGCAGTACTTTTATATTATGTACATTATGATCATGTTTGTTAATTATAAAACATTATTTTATGGATATAATGATATTTCAAGTTAACTACCGTCATTATTGTGAGGTGGATGTAGGAAAAATTCTCCCCTTAGAGTGTGATGGAGGGAGAGAATCATTAGAGAGGGTGGTTTAGATGGAGACATTAGGGGATGATAGAGAACAAACCCATAAACCCATGCATACACCACAATAGTATTTAGTGTTTAGTGATTAATTATTTGATAGATAGTTGTAATATGATTTATATTCCATTTGAATGACTATTATAATCTTTTGTTTACATAGATCATTTTATATGATTACATGATTTCACTAATCTAGTTGCTTTTTATAATCATGTTGATTTGTTTGAATGATTTCACTAATTTTGTGATCATACATAGCTTATCTTGTATGATGTAATATTTTGGTTGAATGAGTGAATCTGTATATATTTTTTCTTACCTTACTACCTTATTAGGTGTGGATGTGTAGTATAATAATATGATGTTATGTATGCATTACTATAATAAGTATAGACATATTCCATTTTTGTAATATAATATATAAGATCAAGCTAATAATAATTAAAGATTAATACTATCATATATGTATATCCTAATGTCAAATAAATATCATTTTTATAAAAATGTCTTTGTATTTGATTAAATGTTGACCAAAGATTTGATATTCATAATACATTATAAATTGATTATATTTTTAAATGATTTAGGGAAATCATTGTGTTAGCATAAAGTTTGTTTTTGGATGAATTGGTATGGTTAAACAATAGTCTTTTTAATACATATTTATATTTCCCATGCTATATAGTTGATATGTTAAATGATTATTGACTAGTAGATAGTCATTTCATGGAAGGATATTGGTAATTGACTATTTGATATTCAACTTTTCAAGGAATAAAACATTGGTTATATGACTTGTTGTTTATTTGGTTTTGATAGTTGATTTTGAGAAGTTGATGATGGAATTGTGTTAAGTTAATGTCATGCAAATATTATTTAGTATATAAAAATATTCTTTTATTTATTCTTTTATAAGTCTCAAGATGATTAGGATTTCTAATCACTCATTGAATTTGGTTTAACCATCATTTTATGAAAATGATGATGGAGTTGGTTATGGCTACATGGTAGCAGACTATATCATAATGGAGTTTTGTTAAGCTATTTTTCATGCATATATTTTCAGTTAGTTGGGTCTATCATTAATGGAGGAGAAGGTGATGGTGAGTAAGTTTATGGAGAAGAATAAAAATAAAGGGAAAAAAGGTTGTGGGCACAATACGACACATGACATACAAATAATAGGAGATAGAAGGAGAAGAAAGTATGAACAAGTAAAGTAAAAAGAGTAAATTGGCTTCCTTGGCAATCATATATTCATAGGTTTATTTTTTACTTAAATTCATATGTGTGTAATGTTTGATGGGTTTTGAAATTGAAATAGTTGCAAGGTTTTTTCATTTGCTTAAATGTTATAAAAAAATTATAAGGGTTGTATGTAGGGCCTTATGGAAGGCTTGACCTCTGCATAACCCTACATCTAACCTATGGTAACATGGGGAATTAGGTAGAGCCATAGAGAATTTCCATGGTTGTTTTAGGATATGCATGAGCTCTATCATAAACTCTTATTTCAATTTGGAAACCTCTATTCAATCATGGTATGATAATTCTTGATGGGTATACATGATTTGGCTCGAGCTACTTGTTGTCAAACTAGATATGATATATATTCATTATGGTATCTAAAAATAAACATGATTGGAGTTTGGGCTCGACTATGTTTAAACCTATTTGTAATTTGGGTTTTAGATGAATAGGTTATTTATAAAAAATAAAATATGTAGACACACACACACACATGTGTGTGTGTATGTATTTAGTTTGAACTGATAATGTATATATACATATATGTTTATATATATATATATATATATATATATATATATATATACACACACACACACACACGTATATACATACATATATATATACATATATGTATATATAAGTATATACATACATACATATATATACATATATATATATATACATATATATATATACATATACATATATATATATACATATATATATATATATATATATATACATACATATATATATATATATATATATACATACATATATATATATACATACATACATATATATATATATATATATATATATATATATATGTATACACACACACACACACACACACACACACACACACACATATATATATAACACTAGTATTTTGGAAACCTAGGGATTTTGAAGGAAAATGTATGAGTTGAAATGACTAGCTATAGGATATCATTTAGATGTATTGAAAGTTTGGTTTTGAATGGTATTCTATTGTTTGGTTTTCAAAATGAATGTTTTTTTAATTTTAAACTTTGATCATGGTATTCATTATAGACTCTATTATGAAACCCACAACTAACATATTTACTTGTGTATGGATTGGGTAGTAAATGGTTAAGGCCATAATAGATAGCCTAGGTATGGGTAGGTGGATGAGTGAATTGTTTGTTTGGCACTTGGTTATATGCATAGATATATACTTGAATGTTAATGTGGATATGGCAAAGTTAGGATTTCAATTGAATTTATTATATTTTAAATACACATATATTTAGTTTGATTATGTATTATGATTACATACTTAGATTAGATTAAGAGTTTACACAGTTACTAATATGACTAGGTATACATTTTTATATGTATTGTGCAAGAGGTTTATATGGTCAAATCTATGTTGTGATAACAGAAGACCCAAATTGGGCATAGTTAATTAAGTGTGTGTTTCATCATATGCATTAAATTTAAATGTTAGTTTGAATTGATATACTATAGAATTATGATTAAATGGAATCAGTATAGATGATGGTTGTGTATGAATGTTGAATTACATAAAATTTTGTATGTTTAAATTAAATAAGTACACTAGGGTTTATTTTGTTTATAAAAAGGGATGTGGGGCTATTTTATTCGTTGGATGTATACATTACATATATGGGATACACTAAGTCATGGACAATGTATGTCTTCTTAGAATATACAAAATACAATAAAGTATTTGTATTATATTAAAATGAATCAACGCATTATATGTGTGTTTGTGTGTGTGTGTGGGGGGGGGTGTGTGTGTGTATGTATGTGCATAGTTGTGTTGTACTTGAAAACATTATTACCATATAGTTTGAAAATGGGTGCTTGTATATATTTTAATGTTTATATATTAAAGCATTAAAACAATGTATATAAGAGTTTTAAAAACATAATAGATATTATTATGTTTTAGACTGGCTTTTGTTTAATATATGAAATATAAACAAATATATAATCATGTGTTATAATGATTATTTTAGGGATGATATAGCATTATAATTTACTTGTGATATGGGTAACTAACAATTTAGATATAATAATTACCTAGATGATATGTTATAGTAAGGATTGTTTTGATTATGTTAATTATTTAGTAATAAAGTAGATGATATTGGATTAATTTCATTACATTTGACAGACTAAGTGTGTGTATTTAATATTTTTGTACTTAGCATATTTTATCAACTAAAGGGAAATATTTTGAATGAATCTATTATTTTTTTATATTATTATATATTTTAAATGAAATTTCACATTCACGACCCTAAATAAGCAATGGACAAATTACATAGGTTTAATTAGCACTATCAATGCAAGATGAGGTGTAATTTGATTGAGTGGTGTGTATGAAATTGACTAATCCTAGAGACCATTAATTATTGAAAAATTTGGAAAAATTAATGTTTTAGTTAAACATTGTCTTTTCATATGTTGATATAGGTTTCATATTTTTGAAATATCATGTTAGAATAGATATTTATGATACACATTATGTATTAGATATATTCAACACACATGTTTTGGTTTATTACTCTAGTTCCCACATCATCATTATCTAACCATCCATGAATGGAGATCCATCTTATTATTTGGTATAAATTACAAGGGATATATGGTTTGTGGTTGGTATGGAAAAGCACTCAGGTGATGTTTTCCCTCCTAGTTGGAGTACTATACTAGGGACTACACTTTAGATTATAGATTGATACTTGAGTCATAGAGACTCTTGAATCATGGAGACTCTACTCTATAGATATTTGTATCATGTTTTATCATTTGAGATATTATTATGTATTTATAAAAATTGTAACATTTAATATTATATCTATACAATAGTGTCTATAATTATGTATCAATTATGGTTGAATTTGTACTATTTCATTTATGATTAGATGCATTATTTATTGCTTATTCAACATTTTTCCTGATTGTTAAATGTATTTGTGGTGATGCTTAACTAAGTAGATTAGTTATAAACAAAATGGTTAACTAAATTAATGTAGTTAGTTAAAGATCACTAGTTATATTTCTTATGGTGAAATCTGTATGATGAGTATGTAATAATTGTTTTTTTAAATTACTATATTTTGATCAAACCCAGCTGGGTTGTTACATAGATTGTATTCAAATCCTAATATAACCTGGGATTAACTAATTGATAAAAAATGAAAAAAGTAAGGGGAAAAAAAGAATAAAAATCATACTACCATGAAGAAAAATCTAAAATGTTTAGTCGTATACACCCATAAAATTGGTCTCACACATAACCAACAAACACATAACTACCAATGGAGTCGATGCAAAATTCTAAGGCTTATACACTATGAATAAGAGGATTCACAATCACCATATACATGCACATATTATAAATAAATAGCTTCACATTATTCTATTTATCAAAATATCTATTTTGTTTACAAATTTTGATGATTATAATTAGATGAGTAAAAAATATCCCAACATAATGGTAGGGTGGGAAGTTGAGGAATATATTACACTATGAAATCATGAAATACAATTAAAATATTTATTGGATCAATACTTATCCTTGGAGTCACAAAGAGCCAACCATTTAAAAGTCAACAAAGTAATAACATATATAAATTTCCATTCTAATAGGAATATGTTTCCCTCCAAAATGTAGTTGAGACCATTAATTATAATCACCCACTCTTCTTTTCCCTCCAAGTGTTGTGTCCCATTCTCCTTTATTTTTCACTTTTTACCTACAATAAAAAATAAAAAAAAGTTATATATTTGCATTAAAAATATCTTTATTAAAACATGGCACTAACACATTAACATGCCAAACACCATGAAAAATAAAATATTAAAAAAGGTACTAATGTATCTACATTGAAACCAACTTCTTAGTGTCATAAATGGATCAAAAGATGGGCAAACAAGCACAAATTTATGCATTAAAAACTACCATAGGTTAAAAAATGGTCTTGGAGATAGAATCAGGCTTTAAAGGACAATATGAATTCAATTTTTCAAAATTTGAATCCTAAATTATAGTCAAGATTTTTAACCTTGATTAGAAATCAAGGAAATTTTGAAAAGGCTTAATACCTAAACAAGTGGTAAAACCAATATTATGTAGGCATTTGAATGAAGTGTGAGACCCAAGACCTAATCAGGATTGGGACCCCTATATACATCTTGTGAGTATTATGTTGAATGGAAAATTGGGTCCACATTATAATCTAGGATCAGATCCCACACAACATTGCATATCAAGTGGAGTGGGATCGTAGACCCCCTTAGGGTATTGACCCTTGTGTAAGACTATAACATGGATTTTAAGTCTTGATAAACCTAATTGGGTCTATAAACAATAGTAAAATTATGAATTTTGGGGAATTAAGCTCCCAAGATAGTTGGAATTTAATCCCCAATTAACACTTTAAGGCACTCACCAAAACATAAGATAACCCAATTAGGAGAAAACAACCAATCAATAAAACCATACTCCTACTGACCTGACATAAACCTAATCAGGACTTAAACACCTGATCACAATTATGGTACAAAACTTGGTTACACTTTTACTAATATGGGTATAATGTGTTTATTATAACTAAGGCAAGGAAAATGACCAGCACCCAGACCTAATCAGACTTTAAAGTTTGATTAAGTGTCTAGTATACCTAAATAAAATTGATAAAGACCCATTCAAAGAAAATAATATGATTATTTTTGAAAAGTGAATAAATGAACACTAAATACCTATTCAAGTTTATAAATCCCAATTAAGTATAAAAACCAAAAAAATCCAAATCTACATACAATAGACCTATTTAAGACTACAAGTTTTTTTGAAAATTTTCACATGTAATAAATGTATCAAAAGGTTATTTCCAACTAAGTGTTTTATATGAATTTTTGTCATACTAACTTGGTAATCATAAAGAAACATGTTTTTGGGGATGATTAGTCATAAAAAATGAGATGACCTCTAAGACTAGCTTAATAGAGTTGAGCAAGAAAGAATTAATAGGTAAATTGAGGCATTGAGATTCTACTTTCATTCTAAGTGATAAATATTAAGTTATCTTAGAAGGACATGGAATTTATAGTTGATGTGGTTATAGTATCCAATTTGACATGCAAACTAATAAATCCCACCAAATGTACTTAAGAGAGCTAAACTAATTAGATCACCCAGTATGACATGACATGATAGTTAAAGACCTTGGGGATAACTTTGAACCTCCTTTAAGGAGAGGTAAGATGGGTGACTTCCCACCTAAGTTATTTTATCAAATGAACCATCAATAACCAACACATATCCTTTTTAATGGGTTCACAACTTGAAGGTAGCTGTGTCAAATCCTAAGGCTTTTATGCCACATGAACTTCCTTTATCTCCCTGATGTCATAAAACACTTCCTACACAAAAATTTATATTATATAATATTAATATAAATATTGTATTTAAAATAACTCAAATATACATAAAATATAACCTAAAATAACTTATATATAATTTATAAATTTTTTAGCTACATCATCTTCATTTCTCACCCCATGTTATGAGTCACTACATATGTCCTTCCAGTCTCACATTGTAACATTTTACCTAGTTTTTATTTTCCCCTACACTAATTAAAATATTTATAAAATATTTAATTAATAAATATAAAATATTTACATCTCATTAATTTGGTTAACTAATATGTATCCCTTTTATTTTCCTCTCCTATCCTTTTGTCACATAACAAATTCCAAGCCTCTCTTTTTGTTGCAGGAGGTTTAAGTTTTTTACTCTTTGCATCAATGTTTCTTAATAATTAAACTTATAAACTATAGATATGAAAAATTATTAAAATAGTACAATATTTATAAAACAAATGTTGTATTTATGCATCATAATTAAACTCATATGAACCTTCAATCTTATAATCCATTACGATGCATAATTTTTAATTAAAATTATTTTGTATTGATATTTTCAAAATTATCCCTTAATTACATTGACAAAAAAATTTCCATGCTCAATTTTTATTTTTTTATAGCCTAGATGTAAAATTTATTTAAACAACTTTTTGACTCAATCAACTATTCTTTTCTTGAAATGTCTACAACCAAAAAATAGTGAATTTGGAAATATTTTACTTTAGGTAAACACTATAAATTAACAAATAAATAAATTTGAAATATTAAAAAAAATAAAATTAAAATATTAAATAAAACATGTTAAAATACTTACTTTCCTCAAGTATTTATTAATATTTTCATGTCATAATTTACATACATCTCCAATATGAGTGTTCCTTTCATTTGTTAACTATAATATTCATGATTAAGATTAGAGGGTATGCCATCATGTAATCTTATTAGGGACCCTATGCTTTCCATCTTAATCTTATAGGGAGTATGTCATAGAGTCTAGGTGGGGGCCCACTTATCATTCGGGTACTATACGATGTCTATAATGAGTAGGATGAGATGGTCCTACATCTGATGTGGATCTATAATAAAATTATAGGACTTTATAAAAAATAATTTTAAATATTTTAAATAGAAAAATAAAATTTTATACATGTGTGGTGAGTCCCTTACAATAATTAAAGGATGTCTACTCATGTCACATCTCGATATCTCACTAAGCTGATTTACCTAATTATCTGTGGATTATTATGGTTGCTAAATTGGTTAGTTAATTTTTAACTTAACTATAAGTCATATGATATTATGGGATAGTTGTATGTTACTTTTATTTCATGATTTAATTTATATGAGTTGATTATATTTGTAAATTGTGTATATTATGATCATGTTAATTATTGTTACAACATTGTTTTATATTATATATCATGATGTATTGGGCTAACTACCTTCTTATCATGAGTTGGATGCAAGAAAGTTTCATCCCTAAGATAATGATGGAGGGAGAGCATCATTAGCGATGGTGATGGATATGGAGATGTTTAGGGATGATAGAGGAATGACTAAAACCCATGCACACATCATATTAGATTGTGCATGTTATATGCATTGTGTGGATTATTAACAATAGTATGTATTTGAATTTATTTCAATTTAGATATTAGAATTTGTGTGTTAATAAGTGTTAGTTTAGTTTACTACTTATATATATGATTTAATCATGTGTGTGATTTCATTGTGTATATTTTATGTAGACTTAGTGGATAAATGTTTATGTATGATAATATTATGTTACTGTACTTATGTTTGTTTATGATTACAAGAATGTAAATATGTGTGGATAATATTTAGTTACTATTATATATAGACTAAAAAAAATGTCTTTGAATTTTTTTAAAATATTAGCTTGTTATCATTTATATTCAAGAATATCAATATACACCTTAAGTAATTAAGATAATGAAATACATAGATAGTCTATATAATCTAGTAACAACACAAATGATTATATTATTATGATTGGAATAAATAATTATCTAGTCTACCATTTTT